>CP045894.1:7324923-7429329 GCA_013387185.1 Caligus rogercresseyi
AATATTTACTTACTTTCACAATTCGTAGTAGTCTGTATCAACACCTTGAGATACTTTTTGAAGCACTCTTCTTGCAGATTGGTCTTCAACCATTCTGAGGAGGGATTTCACATCATTTGCATCTTTCGGACTTAGTCTCATGCCACATAGTTGCGCAGGCATAGATCCTTGTGATGGAGTCTGAGGTTTTCGTCTTGGTTGTATTCGTGTTGCTGGACTCAGTATGAATAGATATTGTCTCATAGTACTGAGAAATGTCATTGTCTTCCATGCCAACACGATCTAGTTCCAGCTCCTCTGTTTTCACCTCTCCCTCATCGTCTCTTCGACGATTCAAGCAAAGAGACTGATCCGTTAAGAAAGAACAGTACATGGGTGTTACAAATATCTTCTCCGTTGGAGCCAAACGCTCACAATGTGGAATCCAGATGTGTACCGTAATCCATGTCTGCGAGAGGAGCCATACAAGCCAAATCCAAGCATACTGATTCGAAATAAAGTCATTCAAAAAGTCACCCTGAGGACAATCAAAATAAAGGTACTCTGGGATATGACCCTTGAACCAGCAGGGATCATCATTGCGAATGCCACATGCGGAGATAAGGAGGGAAATCGTGACTGGAACAGTGAGATTGAGTGGAAAAGCAAATGAGAATCCTTGAATGCAGATCTTGCAGGCAAACTTTCCGAAAATGTAAGCAAAGTAAGATGCAAAATCTGTACAAGTAGAACAATCAGGGGTGTCTTTCCATCAGCGCGTGTCTCAATGATTTCGTCCAATAGTTGCGCCCCAGGTATGTCTGGGAGACTTGCTCCTCCGATGAGATTCCTATGCACTTGCGTGATGTTGATGGGATGAGGTTGAAATGCATCATAGACGTGGGTGATGAGGGGTGTGGGATTCGTTCCGCTCAATTGAAGGAAGAGCATCATGCACGCAAAGAAAAAGACTATTTTCCATGCAGAGATGAAGGAGTAAGTAAAATAACGATTCTTCTTTAGGCGATCCTTGATGCGTCCTAGCTCCTTGACGGGTCCGAGAGGAGATCGACGATCAACATAATTCTCCCACCATCCGGCAGATATTAGAAATATTGAGACCGGCACAGTCCATGCCTGTGTGTTCCCTCGTGAAACTTCAACCAAGGGCCATATGAAAAATCCTGTCGCCTGTGCTCCTATCGCAAGAAAGTCCATGATAACTTTGAGGAATCTCCTGGACTCCTTACTGTGTCTGGAGGCCAATCCTATTGAACAATAAATGATGTAGGGTAACTATTAATAGGGCATTCATAAGAAGTAGTTAATGAAAATCTAGTTTTGAAGATATATATAAATAATAATGAGAAAATGTATTTTAAAATGACAACTATAACTATTAAAAAGATTTTGATGATTTTGAACGATTTCGGAAACCTGCATTACCATAGTTATTTATTATAATTTCTCACTGTTAAGTAATTGAGCTGGATATATATATATTATATATATATATATATAATTATTGTCTATAGGAACATTGTATTTATAAGTAATCAATAATGCTAGATTAAGTTATGTTTAACATACTATAAGCTTGCCAATATCAAATTTTTGCCTATTTGGTTTAGTAAAATTGCATCCGTGTGGATATGAATAAGTATTATAGCGTTAAAATTAGTCTATCGAACCTAGTATCAATGAGATTGAAACAAAAGTTGACCTTCCCCTCTCGGTACAACCCTCAGCATTTTTTTTAGTAGATCGCACTTTCACTGAACTAAAGCGCTCCCTTACGTAAAGATTAAGAAACATACCCAAAACTGACGGGATGAAGGCAACACAGTTAGTAATCATGGCTCCCTTGATGACGTCCAAATCCGGTAGAACAACGAATACAAATAAGGCCAACCAGCGACATGCATCGACTCGAAGATCCATATTATCATAAAATCTGAGAAGGAGCATCTCTTCGATGATTTAAAGACACATATCCTCACTGATCGAAAGAGTGTGCCAAGCTCAGGGGCAACAAAGGCCAGAAAAATGCACCAAGTCCATGCGACCCTTTCCAGTAGGGAGATCTCGGATACGTATTCCTTGTCTCTTTCCAGCTCTCTGTTGCAGTACTTGAGCGTTTTCCCAGGCTTGATTTGCGATGTCATGAAGAGCGTGACGCCCTTTGATATCACGCATCCGCAGAGAACAATGGAAAAGGTGAGGAAGTACGTGATGACCTTCAGGACCTTGATTGTGATGTTGAAGCATTTTTGGTTGAGGGCTTCTGAGCCAGAGTCTTGCTCCGGAGGAAGGACGCGGAATACGTCCCAGCCTTGGTCTCCATATAACTCCGCTGACTGAAACATAAATTTATGGATATTTTAGTATTTTGGTTAAAACGAGTATTTTGACACACTTAGAGCTCTTATTAATAAATACATGCAACTCCATCCGAGATACTCGATATAAATAAGCTGACTGAAACATAACTTTATGGGTATTGAAATATTTTTAATGAATGAATATTGTTCTCCACAAACTATTCTTTAGTTTGTTAAATATATCTTTATACCCGAAAAACATACTACAACTTGTTGGCGCGGAACATAGATTCCTTATTACAAAAATATTCTTCATTGACCAATACATTTTTTAAATATTTCAATGGTTTTTTAGAACGGTTTTCATTGAAATCGAAATTGTGTTGAATGCACCAAGACTAACTATCTCTCTTAATCTTTGAGATCTTTACATATTGATAAATATTTTTAGTTCTTCAACTGAAATATGGATCCACAGCTTGTAAATAGCTTGTGAACCTGTATAGCGCGGTCATGAGAAGTATACTTTAAAAAATCTTAAGGGCAACAATATTTTAATGTATTTTGCAAAATGTGGTCAACATTATCCTTGAAGTCTAAATTGGGTTGAAAGCAAACTAACAATGTCTTTACTTTAAGTATATCCAACATATTTTATCATCGTGCATTTAGTAATATTTTTTTTTGAAATATCCCTGAAGTTTTAATAGGACTATTATACATTTTGATCATATTAGCAGGTTCTTTGATTGAAATATCACAGAAAAAATTAACGAAATATAGAAAAGTCGAATTCAACTGACTGAGTAGTAACGTTCTTCTGATTAAAGTACGACTTTTATTTCGTGTCCAGACAATAATAAGAATGAAGTTTTATAAAACATAGTAGATATTTAACTTTACAATAAACCTGCCATAAATAAAGCTAAAATATTACACTTGACAACAGCATTTACGTAATTCTAAATTCTGTATTTGCACATACTTTAAATGACTTGTACCTGATTTGTATTCAAATAACAGTTCTTATAAAAAGAAGTACCTCAAAGTTCTCCTCTCTTATCGACAGGCTTATGTTGAACGTCTGAAGCCATTTGGTCGTTAAACCAACCTCACTTTCGTTAACATTTTGACCTTGGATTGTATTTATACAGTAAATTGTATACGACATATCCACTGATATTGTAAATATCTTAACTTCATCTTAACTTTTTCTTTTCCATTTTGGACCCTTAGTAGCAGGGATAACTTGTATTCTATACCTTTAAACGTGTATACATTATGGTGCCAATGGAGCCAGATATTAGAGTAGAATTATTGAATGTATGACGCATGGTATTTATATATATGTATGTACATCTAGTAAGTCATGGATCCATATACATAAATATGTTTATTTTTATGTCGTAAGATTTTCAACTTTCACTCTGGCTTATAATTTCCCTTTCCTCTCTCGACAATACTGAGAACTCGAAGAAAAAGAAGAAAAGAAGGAATACAAAAGTCATCATCACCAAACATCATCATTAGAAGTAGAATCAAGACTTTATTTATTTAAGTAGTAGACTTCATAGCTGCTTATATTTACTTCTTCTTTCTCTAAAAAACATGATATGACAAAAATGTGATTTTAAAAATATATATAAACACAATTGTGACTATTTTAAAAAGGATTTGAAGAATCAACTAAGATCTCATATTCCCTGACTTCCAGGCGGCCCGGGTAAGGAGAGCAGGCCGAGGGTGTTTGAAGCAAGCAATGAAGTGAAATAATGAAAGTAGAAGTTGGTGAGCGTTAAAGATTATATATTATAGAGAAAAAAAAGAATCAAGTTTGCATCTTTGTATGTATATATAAAACATACCCCAATGGGGAGGGAGGAAGAGAAGAAGGCCAAAGAAAAGGATGTGGTTCGAAGTCCTTCCAAGTGTGTCCCATAAATATTCATATACTTATATGTTAAATGATCTATCAACACGTTTTGAATAACAGGATGTCAGAATGATTTCTAGGAATGATTGGGAATGAGGCTACCTGCATTGAAGAGACCATTGATGTATAGATACTTTGACTGAAGCTGTAGGATTTGTATTCTCTACATTCTTATTGAATATATTGTTTTTTGAAGATTTCATTTTATTTCATAAACAAATTATCTTAGAGGCAAAACTAAATCGGACAGTATATAGCTTATATAATACATCATGCTTTATAATAAACATCCACCACTGCTAATAATAATTTAATTACGAATCAAAATATGTTTTTACTATTATATTGTTTTTATAAGAATTAAAATAATGTTAAAATCTACGTGCTCATCATTTTATAGCCTAAATCAGACTCTTTGGCCCAAAAATCATATGATTCCTTTGGCTTTCGACTGTCTCGTTGACCTGTACTTCAATGCTATCAAATAGATATTCGTATATGCAATGAAAGAAGCTATCTGAAAGCCTTTATTGATTAAACCAATGTTGTCGCATTTCTTTCATTATTTTCATCAAATAACAGTGATCATTTTTTTGACCTACAGTAAAAATTCAGAGGATAGAGGGAAAAGGGTATTAAAACGATTCACTCGATCCTCGTATGTTTATTTGATGATCATCATAATAAGCAAATCTTCAATTCCCTTGAGACAACTCGCAATCTTACTACTTGTGCCATATAAAACCCTTTACCCGTCATCCACAAAGTGTGGCAACCGTACCACCTAAGAACTTGAACAATCTTTAATGTTGCTCTTGCGCGAAGTCATGATATTATTTGCACTTTTATATAATAAATAAATTTGATAAAAACACTTTCAAAACATCGTTCAATATAAATTTATTATATTAATAAATAAATATGCGTTTTGTATGTGCGAAGGTAAATGCAGAGGCAATTATTGTAATATGTATTATAATGAAGGTACAGCTAAATTCCTTCTATTGCAGTTTAAAACGTACGTCCACCATAAAACCCTTTTCGATGACAGTCTCTCTTCCCTTCAAACAGCCTCGCATTCTACAATACATTGGGACTCCATTCCGCTAATCCATATTCTCCTCTTTCTTACATGATTTTTTATACATTCAATCCCTTAGTGATAACTGCATGTACATTTCGTAATGCATTATTCACATCTACCTCTGGCCAAACAAGGGGGGAACGCTCTGCTCAAATGCCGATACATTCCTTTGGATCCCTCTGCAGAGGGATACATGACATTTGATTTCATCCCCATCAATCTTTTTTTCTTTCTTTTTTCCCTCCATGAATGTGTGTAAAAAAACAACTAACTAAATAGGACCATGATGCAAAATCATGATGATATTATTCCTCCTTCTTCCACACATTTTATTAGACCCTAGACTATCATTTCGGCTACACTTGAGTATATATAATCTCATAAGAAAAAAGGGCGCCTAGTAGCAGGAGCAGAGCTCTCATTTACTAGTTCACCTTGAGAATTGTTTCCTAAATAGAGGTAAAAAGAAAGAAAAAAGAGAAGAATAACTAACTCAGTCAACCAGTCAAAAAAGAGAGGAGAATATAGCTAAAATATCTTGAATACTTTGATAATAAATATATATACATAAGACAATTAGCATTCTTTTTTTAATATTCTTTTACAAACAAAATTACAACTCATAATCATATTAATAAGCCTCTTATGATAAGAATCTATGAAGGATGAACAAGGCTACTCTCCATAATAATCTATGTAAAACATATCACTAACGCCCTTGAACATGATTAATTTCAAGACCAGCTAATGCTAATCCACACATCCAACTTGCAGGAGTATTGAAAAAGTCGTCTTTGTAGGATCCAATGGGCGGATCCCCATGGACATAGGTATGCTGCTTGCATAACAGGTAACCTTCTTATAGTCACATACAATCATGTTGCTGAAAGGATCCTCTATATATCTACATACATACATACACTGAGATAAATCAATGACCCCCCGTTTTAAAAAGGATGTATTGTTGATGCCTCAATTCAATATCCCTTTCAAAGCACGGGATTTTTTTTGTATCACTGCAATCATATCTGAGTAGGAGTAACAACCACAACACCCTTTTGAAGAATGCTTAGGCCCTAGGAGGGAGGAGGTACCTAGATACTTTTTGGGTGTGGGCACAGATGAAGGAAAAAAACACACCAACCCAACATGCTTTGTCTCCTAGTCCTTATAAACTCCTTAACATCTCCTTACAAAAGCGTTTGCAAAGGATGCAGCCTTTTTAAGCGCACATCAATGCATTGTTTTTATATTATATATATACATATATATAGATATATAGTATATCTCTGCAAAAGGCTATAAATATTTAATTTGCAACAAATTAACGTTGGGCTCAATTTGGCGTAAAGTTTAAATAAGAAAACTTTGAGTAGATATTGAAGGTTAAAACAATTATATTCTTATACTTATACATGTAATCATTTCCAATGCTCCTCTTAACACATATACCTACAAGGGAACAGTCTGCTAGCCAGCTTTTAATTCTTGAAACGGGTGGGGCACTATTACTACATAAATATGGTTACGCGCTCATACCAAAACTAGGCGGAGGTTCTTCCAATGGATACTCCTATTTTATGTATATCTCCCTTCCCTTGTTCCTTTTTCTGTCTTTCCTACAACATATTAAAAAACTGCCCCCGCAAGAAGGTCTATAAGGATATACATTCAAAAACCTTGAATGTAGGAATCTATTTTATATATAATTATATATTTTATTTAAAATTGGTTCATACCTTCCATTATAGATGGGCTCTGTGAGCGGAGTTGCTTCATCATCCGAGAAGTCCTCCAGCTCATCACCTCCTCTCAGCTCCTGCATCCCAGATCGGGGCATTTTTGAATATATATCCGAGGCCCCGGATCGCTGTAAAGGGAATCCATAGAGAAGCAGTTAGAATCATGATAATTATAGATATAATAATGATTAATATTGTTCATTTATTGTTAAGGAGAAATCCATCATGGTATAAATGTATCTATGTAGCTTTTAGAGAAAGACCGTCATACGTTAAAGAGAAAAAGAGAGGAAGAGAAACTTCACATAAGTTTCTTAAGGATTTTTATTTTTTGAGGAGGGAAACTTTTATTTTGTATGAGGAAGGAATAATAAAAAAGAAGAAGAATCAAGGAAAGAAGGGAAGGATTCCTTCTACTTTCATTTCAAGGAATCAATCCTTTTATATACCTAATATAATTACTAACCCCGTATAGAGCATCCCGATGCATGTCGGCTCTAGTTTTCTAAAAATAGAAATAGTATATTGATGCTCTGAACGCGCGTCACTCGGTATACTACTAGGCTTCCACCTCTTCTATGTGCAATTCAAGGTCGTCGTTCCTTTTTATTCCTTCGTAGAGATCCTTTGGTATTTGGAGAGCCCAAGCTACAATGCGGGCCACAGGGAAAAGAGGCCCCAACACGAAAAAACACTTAATTCACTGCCGTCACTTCACACGGGGACAGGATCACGGATTCATCACTCATGAAGGATGAAGAGGAGAGGAAGAGTGTACACACAGTCAAGAAGAAGAAGCCAGAGATCACACGGCGTCCTCAGATGAACAACGTCATGGACTGAACTGACTTCAATATGTGTGTGTTTTTATTATTATTATTATTGAAAGGTATTTTTTGTATTATTATTCTTATTATTATGAGAATGGTTCTAAGAAGAAGAAGAAGAAGAAGAAAGAGTACATATAAAGGTAGAAATAGACCCTCTTCGCGCGGCTTTCCTGGTTGAATGTGTGTGCGCTCCTAAGCAGGTCTGTGTTAACGTCATCCGCACATATTAACTATGTGTGTGCCCTTCTTCTTCTTCTTGTATAAGTGAACCATCACAACCACCTGAGGGGGAAGAAATATATGTGAGAAGAAGTGTCCTGGTCGGAGGTAATCTGCATCCCCTTTTTAGGATGCGTCCATCGTATCTTGTGTGTGAGTGAGTGAGGTAGAGAGGGGGGAATCAAACTGCAGAGGCAGGTTTTGTGAGCAAATGACTGGCTTACTAATGACATGGGTGGTGCCCTGATACAAAACAAAACCATTGGTCGTCTATGGTTTTATGGTACTTGATCAGCTTTCTTATAGAGTTATAAGATTAAAATATTTAGTTGGATGTCGTTAAGAATGTGTGCGAAAATTGATTTATTTTTGATTTAAACTGATGATAGTTTTTTTAAACTTTGTTTCATAAATACAGTGCTTTCAAAAAAATATTAAGCTTATAGAGAAAATGACAATAAGTAATAATAATAATAACCCTTTGCTTAAAAGACAAAAAATAGAGATTTTTAATTTAAATTTAAAATGACTATGAATATTTTGTTGGTTCAAGGATTAAATTCTAAAGTACTTTACATTGCTGTAAAGTGCTTTGATATGAAGTTGAATCGAATTAATTCAGGTCATGTCCTGTAGTTTTTCAAAATCCTCATTGTGTATTTTTTGCCTATATGGTTCGATAGAATTGCATCCGATAGGATATAAATAAGCATACAAGTATTAAATAAATCCATCGAACCTAGGATTCTTATCAATGACGTAGACCAAACATGACCTTACTCTCTCGGGATTCGAACCTGTGCCCCCAACATTGAGAGTTGAACACGCCTTAACGCGCACGGCTATCGCACTCCCTAAATTATATTGTGTATTATTTTTGACCTAGTTCATATATTTCTAAATTAGATCCTTCAAAAACGATGCGTGGAAAAGTGACTTTATGTATATATATATATGGTCATTTAAAAAAAAATTATATCATAGTTTTAATGTAACATTGATAGATGATTCTAAAGTAGTGAGTATGAAAAAATGGAGTGTTCGATCCTTGACAGAATTGAAGATAAGTCTAATAGTATGTCAACACTTTAACCATCATTTTGAATAAGGAATTCACTTTTTGGATTGAATAGATTTAAGACATTCTTTTTTCAATGTACATACATACAATAGTTTATTTATTCATGGTCAATATACTGTTCGTTTTGGGAATGATAATTATAATTTATTATCAATATAGGTGGCTTTGAAAAGTTGACCTTTATACATAATTCCCTTTAATACATAATCGCTGTAACATTCTTGATATTTGATTTTAGTTTGTATAGGCAAAGACTCTTGCTGTTCTTGAGAATCACCTGAATCACCTTTGGATCTTGAGAATGTGGAATAAAGCATCTTTTGTAACACAAAATATTCTACTTCCTCTCACTTTGCTAACTATTGGGCAATATAATTTGGTTTCAATTTATTTTTTCAAAAAGATGAGGGATATAAAGTTTTTTTTTCGTTATTGTATAGCAACAGCGTGGAATAAACATAATTACCTCCACCGAAGGAGGTATTGTTTTCAGTGGCGTTTGTTGGTTTGTTTATTTGTTTGTCAGCAGGATAACTCAAAAGTACTGAACAGATTCGAATGAAATTTTGTATTTGTTGGAAATGCCAAAAGGAACAAGTGATTAAATTTTGGCATCTCTAAGTGCTTTTTTAATATGCAAAATGAGCAAAATACTAAATGAAATGGGGTCTTTATTCAGGGAGTAGGAAAGAACAAACGCTAAAAAAATATTCATTGACGTATTATTGTTCATATATCAGCTCAGGACTAGTTAACCCAGTGACGTAGCTTAAACTTCTTCCTCTTCCCGTCTCTGAGTGCTTTTTTAATATGCAAAATGAGCTAACAGAGAGGAAACAATGATTAGAGATAGAAAATCGGGCGTGTGAAAGGGAGAATGTTTTGAATGGGAATGTTGTGGGGATCGGCGGAGGTACACACTCTCTGAGTGTATACATGCCTCTAGTTTGAGGTGCGAATATCGTGTACAAAATGGTTGCTTGGTGATTTCAACAAGGTTTACCAACAATACACGTCAAAACTATTTCTTCAATATAGTTCAGCCTGAGACGAAAGATAATTTATCATTAAAGTACAACATATAAAAAAACATAAACGAAGCAGTGCAAATGGTCAGTGCAAGGGAACCTCTTATCATGTTCTACAAATATCTAATGACCGTCGTGCAAAATTCCATGCATCTTGCACAAAATCCAAACCATTAATTATGACAATCCGACATAATATTGATGATTTTAAACCAATATTTCAAAATACTCTATCACAGTTTCTTAATATAGCCCTTTATTGTTTTTCACATTATTTAACCAAAAAAAGTTTGTTTATGTTTTTGAGTATATATATATATATATATATATATATATATATATATATATATATATATATATATATATATATATATATATATATACCGGGTGACAATTATGTCTTGGGACATTACATATGCATGTGTTTATTGGGTCCAGTTCTAGATTTTTCCTCTCTCTATCACCTGTATATTGTAAAAGAGTTTTTTTAAATACATATTTTATTTTACTTGTTTTTGTGTCATCCTCAAGATGGAAAACGTCAAGCCATCGTAAAGCTCTACCAAAAGGGACATAGCTGCAGGGCAATTGTGGAAGCCTTGAAGCCCATGAAGGTGTCGAAATCAAATGTCTCTTACACGATACAGCGTTTTAAGGAGACAAACAGCTTCGCTGACAGGCCTAAATCAGGACGTCCAAGGTCTGTGCGGACCAAAAAGCTGGTAGAAGTAACACGAATCAAGATTCATCGAAACAATAAGCGATCCATTAGGAAAATGGCACTCGAGGTAGGAGTTAACTGTGAAGTGATGAGGAAAATAGTCAGAAAGGACCTTGGAGTCAAGCCTTATTACCTTCAGAAACGACAGTTCCTCAGTGACGCGACTGTGGGCAAGAGGCTAGAAAGAACCAAGGTACTTAGAAACTGGCTCAAAATTCGTACGCGAATTTCCATTATCTGGACGGACGAAAAGGTTTTCACCCTTCAAGCTGCTTTCAATTGCCAGAACGACCGCATTCTGGCAAAAGACATCCGGCAAGTGCCTGTGAAGGACAAGACCATCTTTAAGCGCCAAAAACCAGCTTCCATCATGGATGTGGGCTGGCGTCACCACCTGTGGTAGGAAAACTCCGCTTATCTTCATTCCAGAGGGGTAAAGATTAATCAAAAGGTTTACTTCGATATGATGAGCATGCAATGCTTCCTTGGATCAAAAGCAGGAATGGGAGGATTCGTATTGCTTCCAGCAAGATGGCGCACCGTCTCATACAGCAAAATTAGTTCAGGACTGGTGTCATCGTTCATTTGAGCACTTCTGGTCAAAGGATATTTGGCCGTCTTCCTCACCAGACTTAATCCTATGGATTTTTCAATTTAGTCAATTCTGGAGAGGAAGGCGTACACGAAGAGCCATAAGAATTTGGGGGCGCTGAAGGCCTCATTGGAGGTGGCATGGGCAAAAATCGATCCGAATGTCATCCGTACAGCCTGTCAGTCATTTAAGAAGAGGCTCATCGGTGTGGTGGTCGCCAAAGGTGGATATATTGAATAAATATATAATAAAAATATGTTTTAGAATATGCCCAATATTTTTTGATAAAATAAATTTTGTAGCTAAGCAAGTTATTGATTAGTTGTAATTAATTTAAAGTGTCCCAACACATAGTTGTCACCTGGTATATATATATATATATATATAGTATGATACATACAATTGCATTTCTCTTGCAGACTTTAACAAGGACCCAACGATTCAGCCGGAGTATAGAAAATATACATATTTGTTTATAAAACTAGCCAGATATTACTCACGATTAGTTTTATATTTATCAACCCGATGTATTTAATTATATGTATCCTCTTTTTCCCCTCTGATACAATATAATCAAAGAGATATGGTCAAAAATAAAATATCCTGAGTAAATCATTTTTAGAATACACCAATGAAACTTTAACAACATAAATTGTTTCAATCTAGCCTACAAGAAACCAATGATGGCGTTAAAATCTAACAAAAAGTAAATTTGAAAGTCTTAGTGCGACCTCCAGCATTGTGAAATCAAGAATAACGTTGTACAACCATTCAAATATAATTTGTTTAAAAGTCCGAAAATATGTATATGTACTCCACTCGTAAAAAACGTTTTCAACCCTTCTGTCCTCGGCTGGCTAAACATAGTATCTGAAATGATATGTTTTGTATATTCTGTAACACTTTGTCTATTAGATCCACAAAAATCGTAAGGAAGGTCATGTGGACATCATTTTTAAACAATTAAAGCACCGTATCATGATCTACCAGCTTCAGCAGATTTCCTTATGAAATTAGAGATAGTGTTGAATTGTATAGGGTAGTATATAGAGGCTACATGTCCGTAGATCGGAAGTGTAACTATATATTTTCCTGGTTAGCATTATGCTATAATTTGATATAAATTTTAAATATACATTTAACAAACGCTTAAAGGAATTACGTTGAAGGATACCAATGAAGAGTCATCTTGGTTGGAGTTATTCAAATATACATATTATTTACCTCGTTACTCCTAATTACTTTGGTTATTCATCATATAATTGCCCCAGCAATCAATTGAATGTGCATAATTGGGTATTCATGAAGCTAAAGGAGACGACTGACACACAACTCCCTGATTAACCTTGATAAAAATGAAGGACCCTAAATACCCTTGAAAGCGTCTCATGAAACTGCATAGCTCCTACTTTGTATTAAATCCAATTTATGAAATAGGCTTATAGCAAAGTAAGGGCTTAAAATACGAACAAACGAAGTGTATGACCATGGCTATAAGGAAACGAATGCATTTTGCATTAATCATTACACTTTTAAAAATATACATATGAGCTACATATGTATATATGTATTTATATAAGCGTGGAAGTATTGGGCCCATGTAGACGTTTTAACAGACAATTATTCATTAACGTCCTGCAATAATATACCTAAGTATAGAGTAATTTTTAGCCTTCATATGTTTCATAAAAAAATCAATGTATATATATAATTAAATGTTGTCAAAAAGTGTAAAATATATTTTTTGTTATAAATTTCATAATTGCAATGAATTATATTAGATATGACTAAGTTGTTCTCAATTCTGGAGCTTATAAGATCTTCAAATAACGACTCTTTGGCAGGATAACTTCATACATATCATAGGATAACGCATATCATAGTTTTTATTCTCGTGGTATCATTTTTGACATGTCCATATCATTTTCTTGGCGTATAAAAGCATATATCATGCTATTTTTATCCAGTTAAATGATGTCTTTTAAGAGATATCTTCATAAGTCAACGAACTTTGCAAGTGTAAATAATAAAAAAAGTTTCTTGGGAATAAGAGGAAAATACTATACTAAAATATTTAGTTTTTTTTCCTTTTTCTATAAAATATTCTACAATGTAACAGCCGTATAAGGGTCGAAATGCTAAATTAAATAACATTATTAATAAAAATTCCAATTATAAAGTGCAAATATGTTTAGTTTGTACATGTATGTATTTATAAGCTTCTGCCTAAGTGTCAAGGGGTTATATTAAAGCAACAACATCCTTCCAAATAGCCTTGTCAAATGCATTGCTGGATCTTTTTTTAAGAATCTGTCATAAACATATAATATGAGGCAATCATGTTGGTCATATAAAAAATGCCAAGATAGACAGAAAATGAATGGAGCTAACTTTAAGATAACTACTCAATGATGATCAAATTGCCCTTCAAACTTGACCTTTAACTCAGACAAGACTTAAACTATACTACAAGTTTGAGTCACTGATAAGAAGGGTCTTCATCAATCTGGCAAGTCGTTGTGAGGCTAAACATAAACACTATATTTAAGAAGGAAATTAGTTGCAGAAAAAGGGGGGTTGTTGCATTTTGTGAAAGGAAAAGAGAAATTGCGAATACAAACATTAGGGTCAATCTATATATATATAATATAAAGTTTCATAAAGGATTTTCATTGAAAGTATATTCAATAAAAATCAACTTGTGCAGGCTTTAAATGCATAAATGGGTTTTAAATAAATAAAAAGAATACTCAAAGGATTCAATTAGAAATAAATGACAAATAAAATATAATATTCTTGTAGTTCAAAGAGCAGTAACATAAATGGAAATATAAAGTGATAAACAAATGTCTAAAATAACGAGTAGATTAATTATTATCGTTGCTTGCAATATATTTTATTTATTATTTACGATGCTTTATTACTTTTACTCAAGGAGTCTTGTGTAAAACCATAATGGAGATAGTAAAAGAAAAATAAAGGACTGACTTATTTACCAATTAATATATGCACGTAGCAATTAGTTTTCATTATAAAACATGGTTCGGATAGTATTTTAATAATAATAATATGTTACCAACACTCCAGGTTATTATTATTAATATTGTGGTTGTTTTTGTAAATAAAAAGTTAAATTGTGATTTTTGTATTTGATATAGTTTAGTAATTATTGTTGTAATGAATAAAAAACAACATTTTTTTTAATGCATTTAAACGATAATTTCTTCAGGAGGTCAACTATTTTATTATGTGCTTATCCAAAAAAAAAACGTTTTCTTCGGTTTCTAAGCCGGATAGAACCCTTTCCAAATCAGCCTATGATAAAAATATCGTTTAACAACAAGTATTAAACCGTTTGAGAGTGTCTCTCTGACATTCAGCCATATTTGTTTGCACGTTTGTAAAGTTTTGTTTTATAGACAGACGGCGGCTGCAGCGTCGAAAAAGATTATCAAAAGTTTTCAACTAAAGAGTGAGAAGGTATTTATCAGTTTTGCAGGGGATACCATGAAAGAAAATTGTCCGGATAAAAGTGATTAGAAATATGTTGCATTTAAAATAGCAAACATTTTAGCTAAAAATCATAAACTTAGTCGTGCAAGGGGAGCATTTGCTCATTTTAACCCTACTTAACTTTCAACGCTGAAGGCGTTACTTCGACTCCTGACCTAAAAAAGAATGGGTATTATAGACTCGATGGAGTATGTTAGTTATTTATCCAAGGATATCGATTTTCTCTAAAGCACAATTCGGTGAAAGAAAGAATTGTGAATGATAAAAGTAGTCAGCTTTACTTGATAAAGCATAGTTTCACTCGTGGCTTATTGAATTTCAACTCTGAAGTAAAAATATAATTCTTAAGAACACTGCCAATATTCTCTATGGCCCTTGGTTCATATTTTTTACTTATCCTGTGAATAAATCATTTGAATATTATTATCATTATTATTAATTAAAAGATGTAAAAACATTTATAAAAAATTAAAGTTATTTCCGAAGTTTGAACAACATGAATAAATATATAGGCTAAATGTAATTTTTTTTAAATAATTTATATACAAAAGTGACCTTTATTTGTTAAAAAATCTATTATATCTCCTTCTGGACAGATTTGAGGAAGATCTACTTATATAACAAATCTTACAATATTGAAATTTTGGGTCACTGATTTGCAGAAGTTCCGTTATATGCTGTTCTGACTGCATAATATGTATTTATTGTATATGCATTGAATATACAATAACCAGCGATAATAATATTCATAACATTTATAGAATGTGCTATTTTTGGATTATATTATTTCTGATAATTCATGTTAGCCCCTGAGACCAAAGAAGTGTATTGGAGATGGACAATCAATCCTTGGAAACTACGATTACCCTTTGAAAAGTTCCCAATGAACTCCTTCCCTTTAAAGGCAGGGACGGGCCTCAATAAAAGTGTACACTATCTATAATTTTGGGAGACATCAGTCCCTCCTCTATATTCAAGGCGTTCTATAGTGAACTATATACAAAAATAATAACAAAGAAGAAGAACAAAACACGTGTAAATTAAACATTAATACTATAAATATATGACATCATATCAATACAATAATACTAAGGGGACGCTGATCAATACAATAAACAAATTATATATACATTTATAATTTCCACCCATATCATGTGTGGGTATTTCCGGAAACATAGTTTAAGACCTCTAGTTGTGCATAAACCCTCTACTAGTTGAGTCTTGGGAAAGAAAATGATAGCGGAACAATTGTGTTTTTTAGGGGCTCCGCCCCATATAGTGACCAAAGGTTTTGTTATTAAATAAACTTTTTGTTTGGAAATCAAAAAGTAAGGCAATGTAAAGAAAATCTTCTGCTGTCATTTGTTGTTAGAGAAATGTAATGCAAAGCTACAGGCGTCAATCATTTTTTTAAGTAGTGCCTGCCTACTATAGGTACTATAAACCTTCAAAAATAAAATGAACTAATTCTTAGCTTTTCAATACATCATTTTCATATGGAATATATCTATTTTTATCATTAGCTGCAAAGTTTATTCCACTGTATTTTTTAAATATTTTTTCTAAGATAACGAGCTTGAAATCTCGAGCTCTAATAATACCTACAAATTCTTATGCCTTCAAGCCTAAATAAAATATAATTGGAGGATTGGACAGAGCCAAAAATAATGAATTGTTGCTATAAATAAAATACAGGTTATGTGTGGATTTATAAATTTTCTTTATACAATTTCAATGTAAAAATAAAGACATTATACTACTGTATTTTGGACAAACAGCAACATAACATTATGTAACAAAACTTGCAAACAGCTGAGCTTAACCATTATTATTATAAATCAACTAATACACACATCATTTTGGTTGGTTTTATAGTAATGTATTGATTTTAATTCCATTTCCTTATCATATAAATATTTCTTTCACGTAATGTGTTTTTTTTTGTCTTCCAAGGATCTATTTTGAGCATACCCATCAAATGCAAATAAGTGGTAGCCTTATTTGGCGACGCTGAACAAATAATAATATTTGTTTTATATAAAATAAATACTCCCATAAAGAGTCTAGCCGTTTTAATCCCTTTAACACTAGAATACTAGACAGTTGACCCCCCTTGAACAACCATTAGGGATCATTAATGATAGTTTTAATTCATAAATTTGTAAAATATTAAGGACATTAAATTCACATATATAAATATTTTTTTCTTCTAACCAATTTTGACATTGTAATTGGTAATTTTGTAAGTAATTTTATAAAATTTTCTACAAACAGTACATTTATTGAAATATTTATTATTACAATTGTCAATTTGGCAATGCCTGCGTTTCTTTTATACTGATTTCTTGGTTACCATTGAGTTACAAATGAATAATTTAAGTATGTCAAACGTAACATAAATTTAACAGATACACGAAAAATCAGAGTTCGACCGTATCTGTGAGCCCAGAAATCCCAGTTTTAATCTGTAAAAATGTCAAAATGACCCCTTGGTAGTTCTAGTGTTAAAGCAATTAAATTATTGTGTCAAATCTATGTCTACGGCTTAAGGTAATAAAAAGCCTTTGACTATTAATATTTTTAGTTATCCGTGACAATTATTTGTTACATATTTTTTTCTGAGTTCCACTTCTTTTCGCTCATCTTTTTCAACGCTTACATTGAGTTCAACAAAAAGACAGGTAGAACCAGGGATGCCAAAGAGAAGAGACCAAGGAACAAGTCTCATCAATGTTAAAAATAGATTTGACACAATATAAAAAGAGTCAGACGGAAACCCCTCATTTGAGTGTTTCTTGTTCTTATTTAATGAGCTGTCATAACGGAGTTCCTGTGATTTAGCGTTTTGATTAAGCATATATATCTTGACGAATATCAGATTATTCACCACAAGGGAATTTTTCTACTTTCAACTTACCAGGGGATGTTGTAACTCAAAAAGGAACATAAATGCAGTGGGGTTTTTTAAATTCATGGGATATATAAATGTACTTTACCAAATATTGAAAAATTCAGAATCCAATATTCGTGCATATATTTAGACTTTAAGTAGCTCTACCTACTTGTTGGTGTAATTACAATATTTTAAGTATTATATAACATATTATTGCATATTGCAGCCATGGAATGATAATATCTTATATATAAGAAAATTATTTTGGCATTATTTAATGTTGTATATATTCAAATTGTATTCGATGAAACAAAACTTTTTTTATTTGTCATGAATGGCACTTCCAGGTAAATATATGGCTACAAAGTTATCTGTCTTTTAGGCCTAAAAAGAGATTAATGTTGTTTGCAAAATACTTGTTAGTGACTATATGAACTGTTCTAATACTAAATCATAATTGACCTTAACAGTACTACTTTGTAAGCAATGCCATTTATTTTATTTCCGACGTATTAGCCTTATGCAAGTTTTAATATTTGATACTCGTATTAACATTCTTAATTTTTTTAAAGTTTTTTACCATCAAGCATATTTAATAGTATTTTTTTCTTTACATTGAAAAAGTCTTGATTCAGGTAAGATAGACGCGAACCAATAATACAATCACTTGAACAATAAATAAATAATGAAGAAATTATATATATAGGTATATATATGGGAGAAGTTAAGTAAGAAAAAAAAATAATTTGAGTATCCGTTGCTCTCTTCTTCATTCTAGATCCCCGTCGAAATTAATGATTTTTTTTGAATTGGGAGATCACATTTGTAGATAGTTTTATAGGGGAATTCTTCTTCACAACACCCTAACAGAGACGACAAATTAAATTGCATTATTTTCAAGATCTAAAAATATGGATAAATAAATAGATCAACTGAATTCCCAACTCGCTCCTAACTTTACCATTTCATAATTAAGGTCTTGGCCAAGGCATTATGTGATATCGTGCTCATTAATTTTAATTAATACCCCTCAAGACCTTTGTTATTGACTTCAAACTACAATGCATAACGCTAAAACCGTACTTGCTATTGTTACGCAAGTATAAGCAAAATGCAATATTGAAAAAAAACTATTATTTAGCTTTTGGATTTTTCAGTCTTGATTGTTTTTCTATATCAATCATTACCATGTTTTGGTATCAAATAATTGACTAAAGTCAGCTTGTGGGTTTTCCGCGGGGTTATTTCTACTTGCTATGGAGTATCACTCATACCTAGATCTATGAAACAATGCTATTTACCCTTTGTATTATTAGAAACAATGACTCGTATTAGTATTTATCACAATTTTCAATCAATTAGTGATACAAATGTATATGAACTAGAGACATATATACACTCAGAGAGTGCAAACCACCGCCGTCACGGGGTCCTTATGAGCCTTCCGAGGCGGATTTTTCACGACTGGGGCGGCGTAGAGGGACGGGGAGGGTTCCCCTCGACGGAAATTCCAAGAGGAAGACGCTCCCGGCACCCGATTTCACAGTACAGCGACATCTATTGCAAAGTAGGCTAACTTGAAATATTATTAGTATTTAGTTCATTTTGTATGTTAATTCTGCACTCAGAGATGCCAAAATTTAATCACTTGTTACTTTTGGCATTTCCAACAACTCCACAAAGTTTCATTCAATCCGTTCCTTACTTTTTGAGTTATCCTGCTGACAAACAAACCAACAAACAAACAAACAACAACCAACGCCAGTGCAAACTAGAGGCATATATACACTCAGAGAGTGCAAACCACCGCCGTCACGGGGTCCTTATGAGCCTTCCGAGGCGGATTTTTCACGACTGGGGCGGCGTAGAGGGACGGGGAGGGTTCCCCTCGACGGAAATTCCAAGAGGAAGACGCTCCCGGCACCCGATTTCACAGTACAGCGACATCTATGGCAAAGTAGGCTAACTGGAAATATCTATTAGTATTTAACTCATTTTGCATCTTAATTCTGCACTCAGAGATGCCAAAATTTAATCACTTGTTCCTTTTGGCACTTCCAACAACACCACAAAGTTTCATCCGAATCCGTTCGTTACTTTTTGAGTTATCCTGCTGACAAACCAACAAACAACAAACCACAAACCAACTCCAGTGAAAACAATACCTCCTCGGTGGAGGTAATAAACTTTATTAGTTCTATAGACTAAGCGTTCCAGCTTAATAATATATAAAATTATATTATTGTGGACGTTTATCATGGCATTGATACACACACACAAATTATTTCCAATTCAGTCCACAACAATACTTTTTTTGGATACATAAGAAGTATATATTACGAGCCACCGCTCATGTTTTTCCAGAAGTTTACTATATTTATTTCATTTATATCCTTCAATTTATATTCGGATAAAGTTACTAGTGGCCCAAATTAAAGCTCTATACCGTAATTTAACATAAAATATGGTTTCATAAGTTTGAACTAACGAATAAATATAATTTATTATTATTTTAAATGCTAAATATAGGTACGCATAATTTGGCTTGTAAGACAGCCGCAAAAAACATTTCCTCATTTTATTTAAAATCAATATTGGGCTTATTATCTGAGACCATATTAGCTTTTTCAACGTAGGATGACTTTTTTTCAATTTTGAATCTGTATATATATTTGATGATATTGTGATTTCTTAAATATACTTTTTTAAAGAAACAAGTAACTAATGGTTTTTATGACTATTATAATGGCTACTGCAGCGGAATGAGATAGTGTCGGGGCCCAGGGTAACAATGGTTTACTAATGACCCATTATATGTAGAATTAACCAGGACGAAAAAAGGGTAGTCCCATTGAAACATGCTGGGAAAAATGCCTAGAACGTAAATATTTTTAGAAATATCTCTTTATTTAAAGGTCACATTCCATAAAGCATATTTTGCGTTACATAATGTGATATGGAAGTGTTCTAATGTCTAGAATTTATCAAGCTACGGACGTCATGCTAAAGCAAATGGCACTGACAGATTACTATCAACATTTTGTTTTATATTAAGATTCCTAATCATACTGAGCTGTTTTTAAGACATGCTTATGTTTTAAAAATAATGTATTATCAGTATGTTAATAAGTAAATTATATTGAATCTATTTTGACAGACAATATATATATATATATATATATATATATCGAGTACTAACACCTTTTGTACGTGTAGAAAACATTGACTGCGACTCAAAGTAAAGTGAGATCAACCGTTCATCGACTCACCAGATTAAGAGAAACCCAATTGGTTTGTGTTGTGATCCAAAGGAAAGAACATCAACACGAGAGTTCATACCAAGATTGGATTGCTGTTAAAGACAATTGGAGACCATTATCAATATCTCCATGTCTTCTCATAGGAAAGTTACGATCAATGATCTGAAACCTGTACCATCTAGAATGATCATCATATTCAGCGTTAAATTATTGTTGGTTCAAAGCAGAGAATACGGATATAAATCGATAAAAATGAAAGCGTGATAATATTTAGCTAATAACAAAAGAACTCCTCACACATGTTTTGGACTTCAGTAATATATAGTAAATAATATTTCAGTTCAATTTTTATCAAACAAGCTTTTTAGTATCATCTAGGGTATGTCTGTCACTCATTCGAGTCCCGTCTAGCGGCTCTTGTTACTGCACAGAGTGGATATATAACCTTTACTTAACTGGACGACAAGGACTGTATTTTAAAACTTGCCCTTGGTAGAAAAACATGTGAAATGATTATACTCATCGGAAAAAAACGGAAGGCAGAAGGAGACGTATATTAATTTGTAAAATTTCAAATACCGAAATGAGGTTTCATTTGAATCAAATATCGATTCTTTTCAATTGCCTGCAGTATGAATAAGGAAATCGTATTATTGTCAGGCAATATTCTCTTCTGATTTTAAAAAAGAATGCAACAAACATAAAAGAAAAGGCAAAGATACAACTAGCGTGTTTCAATTATGCTAAGGTTCTTACACCAACAAGCCTCCTGTACCGATTCAGTCTTTAATAACATTATTGATAATATATACATAGTTACAGATTATACTTTAACAAAGCTAATCAGCCTTTTAAGAAAAATCTGAAAGGAATTATCAAACTTGATTTCATTTGAACTTTTTGCTTTTTTCCAAAACATATTGCGTACATAGTCTTGTATTATAATATATAATGCGTAATATATGACAAGCATAACAGATGCTCATTATTTTGATCGTGTTTGTGAAGTAAACAACATTACTCCTCACATTATTTTTTGAATGCGTATTTTAATCATTTATAGAATGGAGTACCCAAATAAATCGTAGAACTATAGACTTTAACTTCTTTTTTTAATCAATTTACAAACCAAATAACTAGAATTTTTATTTGTCAAACTCCGGAGATAAATAAAATATTATTTATTATTACAATTGAAACAAGCTTGTGAACAGAACGCCATGAAATACCCCTAGCGTTCAATTTTTTTATTAGGTTAAAATTACTGAGATAATGCACACAATCTTTGAATTTCTTTAGAAAACGTCGTCAGTTTTATCCAATAATGGTCTGTACAACAAACATTTGTGGAACTTCTTAAAAAACAAACGGTGTCACCTTTTGGCACATCATATTACACTTTAGTGACTTATTTAGCCTTTTACAATATATGCCATAACAAATTAAACGCTGAATTGAACGCCAAAAAATGATTGAACGCTGAACGGAACGCCAAAAAAAGCTGTACGTTCGCAAGCAAATATATCATATCACTGAATGATATAATATATTTGCAGCATAAACATAATATTATGATTAATTGTTTATTAAGGTTAAAGGTTATATATATATATATGAAAAAAAGTGTCATAGTTCTTGTTTTGTATATATTCTTGACGATCCTACTTCGAATCCCATTCAGTCTAAAAAAAAACAGTCGCCATGATAATATATGTTAATAATTGATTCAATGTATTTTAAAATGTTTGTTCATGCATATTACAATACATTTATTGATGAAAATATAGCTTTGTCTTAACATTGAAGAGACACGAGGAACTAACTAATAGAGATATAATTAACAAAAAAACAGATGAATGAGATGATCCTTGAGAACTGGTTTGTTCATGAATAAAAAGGGACGACATATTTGCCCCCCCCCCATACGATTGTGGGCGTTACAATTAGATTGTATACAACTAGAATGGTGTTGTTTAATAATAAATTGACAGAGCTTTTGTTTAGTCCCTGTGTTATTTTATATCTTTGTTACTACTGTTTACAAGTTTGATGAAGGAGGTTGGGAGCAAAATATAATAAAATATTTTGTGTTGTAATAAATTATGAATATTTTTTATTCAAATAAAATATTGGGAAGTAGATTTTGATGGCTTAAAAGAGATAAAACCCTTTTGTATATGGTTGTATTAAAAAATGTCGACTTACAAAACGTCGATTTACATAAAGTCGACTTACAAAACGTCGACCTTACAAAATGTCGAACTTACAATGTCGAACATCCTCGGTTCAGGGTCCCCCAGATAATCCCGAATAACTGTCTGATTTATGTTTCATTTTTTAGTATTCTTCAAAATGATATTTCAAACCCCACTGTCACAGCTCTGTTAAAATGCATGTAGATTATACCTACTACTTATAGTGATATATTTTTTTACGTTTTTACTTTCGAATAGATTAAAATTTCAGTTAACTGTTGGCATTTGTTGGTATAAGGACTATGGAATTCATAGCATCGCAAAAAGGTTCGCAAAGAGTTCTTTATGACGGATACAGCTATTTATTGGAAAAAGAAAAATCAAGTGGTTCTTATTGGAAATGTGATAAACGGGGAATTAGTAAAGGAAGAGCAATAATCAAGGATGGAGAAATCATCATTACACAAGAGCACTCCCATCCACCGGATCACTTGGAAGTGGAAGCTAAGAAGATTAGATCCAAGATTAAAGAAATGGCACTCAACACTCATACGACTCCTTCGATCCTTGTGAATGATTGTTTAAGCAAATCATCTACTAATATTTTTTCAAAATTACCGAAACGAGAATCGTTGAATCAAACTGTAAGAAGAGCTCACCCATCTACCTTATCCACCGAAAATTTGAACATGTCCATCGGAGGTGAGGAGTTTCTGATGCTAGAGACTGAAAACATTGCAATTTACTCAACAAAGAACAATTTAAACACATCATAAGAGGTGGTTTTGTGATGGGACATTTGATTCGGCTCCGACTGGAAAGCAGCTCTATACAATTCACTCCCTCGTCGGTATGAACAAAACTCTACCTTTGTTTTATTGTTTGACGAATAAAAAGAACGAAGAAACCTATTTGACCATCTTCAACCACACCAAAAATCAAAAAAGTAAATCCACTCTCAATCACGGTCGACTTTGAAAGAGCAACAATAAATCTATCAGAAGCGTGTTTCCAGAGACAACATTTTTTGGATATGGATTTCATTTCCATCTCCTATTTAACTCTATCGATGAAGAAACGGATGACATTCTCGGTGACTTTCTACTATATTTTGAAACAACATGGATTGGAATAGTACAAAGGGGAAGGAGGCGTCGACCGATATTTGACATCGATTTATGGAATGTTTTTGACAATGTGGAAAACAATTTGCCAAGAACAAACAATTCTGTAGAGGGATGGCACAATGCTTTTCATATGCGACTTAAAGACAATAATCCAACTTTGCACAAACTTATTTACACCATTCGACTTGAACAAGCTTCAACAGAAATTTCTATTCGACAAATTCAAAGTGGCATTGATTTAGATAGAAGGACCAAAAAATATGAACACCTTAATAAAAGATTAAACTATATTGAATACTTATAATGAAGTGGACTCATTGGAATATCTGGATCATATTGCTAATAATTTATGATATAGCGCATTTTCGTAGTGTTAAACAGAAAATAAACATTATTTTCTCAACTTTTTAAAGATTACTCCATGTTTGTAATAGAAAATTTAAGAATAAATATGATATATAAATAATATATATTTTTTTTTTGACGATTTAAATACAATTACAACGGATCAAGAGTCGATGAGGTATGTTCCTTTAATGGAAGTGACTCTTGAAGGCAAACAAAAAAGTGACAGTGGGGTTTGAAATATCATTTTGTAAAAAAATGAATCATCAATCAGACAGTTATTCGGGATTATCTGGGGGACCCTGAACCAAGGAATGTTCGACGTTTTGTAAGGTCGACGTTTTGTAATACAACCGCTAGATATGAGTGTTGTTATTGTAAAAATATGTGATTTTTTTTTTTACTTTCACAGTACGTATAAAAGGAATAAGAAATGACATCCAGATTTTTTTTTAAATAATGGGTCATTTATTTCAAAATCATACATGACATAATATATGCCATAATGAATAAAAATAGCAAGAGGGATTGTGATAATAAAATCATAAATAAACATTTTAGTAAATAATATCCAGACTAGAGCAACTCGCAGCGTCCATGAAGATAATTAGGTGTTTGTCCGCATATATGTCCAACGAGAGTATGTTGAATCCTTTTTTAATTTTATGTTCCATCATGGGACAAGAAAATGAAAGTCTCGATTTTTTTGGACTCGACCCTCTGTAGGGAAACATCATTTTGACAGGTAACTTCAATGTGGCAGAGAACCAGGGAGAGACTGCACATGGACCTCGGGATATCCAAACTCTAGGAGCCTGGTGGAGTGAAAGTTAAAAAAATCGTTAATTTAGTTGTATGTTAAATATTAAAATAAACATTTTGTTTAATTTCCTAAGCATCCTACATGAACGTTAAAAATGAAGGTTGTTAATAACAAGCACAAATAATAAATATACACTCAGAGAGTGCAAACCTCCACCGTCACAGGGTCCTTATGAGCCTTCCGAGGCGGATTTTTCACGGCTGGGACGGGGGAGGGTTCCCCTCGACGAAAATTCCGAGAGGAAGACGCTCCTGGCACCCGATTTCACAGCACAGCGACATCCATTGGCAGAGTAGGCTAACTTGAAATATTTATTAGTATTTAGCTCATTTTGCATCTTAATTCTGCACTCAGAGATGGCATTTCCAACAGCTCCACAAAGTTTCATCTGAATCTGTTTCGTACTTTTTGAGTTATCCTGCTGACAAACAAACCAACAAACCAACGCCAGTGAAAACAATACCTCCTTCGGCGGAGGTAATAAATAATCAAGTACATATTTTGACAATTTTTAGCACTTCAATTTGGTTTATAACTCTCATATACGTTTTTATAAATTTGGGAATTTGAAGGCAGGCACTTTGCCTCATGTCAAGCAGAAAAGGATAAATGTTTTACATATAACTCAAGGGAAGATTTTAAAATATAAAGTTTCTGTTTCTTGCAGAAAATTTATCGATTTTCAATATAAAATGCATCATTACATATCTAAATTATATTTATCTATTTTGAAGGTTTTGCTATACAAATTCTGAGTGACAGTGCTGTGAATCTACTCTTGCGATGTGTGCCTCTTTTGTTGTTATTCCTCTGGTATAAAAACACTCTTTCTCTTAAATTTATTAAGGTCCTAAAACATTAACCATGGATGTGATCCCTTTTGTATCCATTTGTTTTGTACAGCGAAGATCTCATAATCTGTCGGTAAATCAAACTCTGATATTTTGTTTGCTTTATAGCAGGTAGTTTATACATTTATTGTATCTCTAAAAATTGTTATAAGTCATTGACTGTTCTTAATGCATTCTTTCGCAGCGGGTCGAAGTTTATTCTTGTTTTGTTTTTTTGTCCCAAACTGAAGTGATAAACAACAAAGTGGTGAAGCATAGTACAATGGGGTTCAAAAATATTACAGCTATTTGTAAACAGGTCTTTGAGGGGGGGGGGGCAAGATAATTGTCCGAAATATTAATAGGGTTGTTAGGCAGGCATGGATGGTGGTGTAATTAATGTAAAATTAAGTTAAATTACATTCATAATAGCTGTATAGGAAGTAAGCACAATGATACAAGATTTTAAGATGATTCCAATTTTTACTCCCTTGAACAACGACAACAGCCATTATCTGTATAATTTGGCTTTACAGAAATAGGGGCTTCTTGTCAACTACCATTTAGTGTCTGTTTCAAAATTAAACAGTCAAGACACATCATTTGGCAATTGTTTTTATACACAAAAACACATATACCAATAGCATAAATATAAAAGTGTTCTTTAGACTTTATATTGTGTATCCTGCTTTTTTCATTAATTAACAAATTAAAATGATACCGTTCATGATTTTTATTTAAAGTTATTAACCCTTGGGAAATATTACCTTGGGAATAATACATTTTAACTATATTATAGTATTATTACAATCGATTTACATGATAACTAATATTCAACAGATAAGAAAAATTGGCTATAAACTAAAGTGGCTGCTCCGCTAGATGAAACAATTTAGTCTTGGGAATAGAAAAATGATATCTATATAGGTATATATATGACACCTTATGTTTTGTTTCATGGAAAATGCATATTTGCCCGACTATCAATACTGAGGACTAAGTTTCGATTCCCGAATCAGATAGACAAAAGTAGTCCCATATTTCTGAACTTGATGTTTATAGTCATTTCTCTCTTTTCTATTCCTGAAGACTTTGGATGCAGACTATGGCATCTCAAGGATAAAAATAATTCCTACTCTCTTTTCATTGTTTCATCGATTTGAAGAAGATATATTTCGTCATAAAAACAACACAAGATGGTACCTTTCAGTTGCTGAGTCGTGTGTGTTTTTATTCCCTTCATTTATAGAGTATATTGTGAATCCAATTATTATAAAGGTGGGTGGTTAAACATATTAACGGTTACATTTTCACACAATTTTAGCTATTAAATTTACAACCATATAAAAAAATTTTAAAATATTTAACACTTTTCAAAAATAGTGTAATTCTAATTCTTTTGAAAATGAATTATATGTTTAGTTTTGAAGGAGTTGACATAAAATAAAAATAGTTTGTCTCAGTTTTTAAAAATATCATAAATATTATTCTTTTGAATATGAATTATATGTTTAGTTTGGAATGAGTTGGCATAAAATAAAAATAGTTTGTCTCGGAGATATTCGCATCAAGGCTAAATAATATAAACTACTTTCATAATAAGTTGTATTTTGTGTCGCTTAACAGTATTTATAATAAGATTATCTCTTTATAACTTTCATAATATGGTGTTTGAACATATGTAAACATAGCATTCCTGATATTAGAAATCTGTATTCAGTCTCTTATCTATCATACCTTAATGGTTAGCTTACATATATGTACACCTCTTTCAATTATCTGGAAACGCCTCATTTAATTTCAAACACATCTAAGGCATTCGAATAGTATGATGTGGTAAATAAACGGAAATCCTTTTTGTAAGTTACTATTTAATTCCGCTTTATCAAAATCTAGGACGAAGTCATATATATATATATATATATATATATATATATATATATATATATATATATATATATATATATACATATATATGTGAGTGTATAGCAGTTTGTTAAGTTTCAAACAGTTAGCCAATAGGAAACACTAAGGATACAAAAGAAGGTCTTTTTACGCACCTGATTGATTGATGAAAAGGAAAATAAAATAATATAATCGTTTGGCGTAATGCAAAAAAGTATTACTTAGAGCTGTTGAACTGATCATTCATTCATAAAGAAAGAAATATAATATATAAAAATAATAATTGTGTCTTCACCGAAACACTAAGGATAACAAACGAAGGTCTTTTTACGCACCTGATTGATTGATGAAAAGGAAAATAAAATAATATAATCGTTTGGCGTAATGCAAAAAAGTATTACTTAGAGTTGTTGAACTGATCATTCATTCATAAAGAAAGAAATATAATATATAAAAATAATAATTGTGTCTTCACCTTGATCCATGTCATTTGCGAATCCTTTGAGCGGAAGCCTTCAATATCACTAAGTAACTTTAATTTTATAAAAAGAAATGTTCATACTCAAGAAAAGAAAAATATGTATTTATTTTCATGATATCTGACAATAAATAAATCATCGCTCTAACTACATGAAGTATAAAAAAACGATTTACAAACTGCAAAAATATTTTTACTTATATGTTTGTAAGAACTACCTTTTCGTTATTCCTAGAAGTAAAAAAGGTACGGCATTGCATATATAATATTTTGAACATTTTTATGCCTCGTTTGCACATATATATCTAGTAAAACAATTAACTTTAATTTACCCATTAAAATGCTTTCTTAATGATGTAAAGTGTACTTTAAAGAAACCAGCAATACTTAATTTGACATCAAGTTTTAGAATTATTAGTTGGCTTTTATACGGATTAATTATATTTTTATTTGTTAAAGGCGTATCTTAAGCTTTGTTAAAAGTATATAAACTAAATTTTTGCGTATATTCAATCACAAAAATAAGATAAACAAAAATGACTGCCTGAAAATATCCTTCCTCATGTTAAAATATTGTATTATAAAAGTCATAGTTTTTGATAATGCCAATAACAAAATGTTCCGTAATTGCTTTAGTTATTAGCAAATAAATACTATCCATCTTACTTCACAAATCTCTGTTAGCGATCACCTGTCTATTGCAAGTACCTTGCCCATAGCGACCACCCGAATTTTCCCCCACAGAAGCAAATTTAGATACAAAATCTTTCGGTTAAGAGGGCCACATTTTTATGTTTTTTATTTTTTATTCCACAGTTCATAAAAATATATACAAACATAAAAAACAGAATGCATATAAAAAGATGTTAATGCGTAAAAACATAATTAAACATTTTAGTTTAAAACTTTTTTGGGTTTCCTTGAGAAACCGCTATAGAGAGGTTTATCTGTATTCGCTTGATCTCCAAACAAGAATACAGTGAGGCATATATGAATACAAACTATAGCTACTATTAGATCGAAGAAAGGGTCGGTACAAATCGGTACTCTGCTGAGTCCAGTTTTGACCAATATTTAAATTTTTAAGTCTTTTAACAAAAGTCCCTTCCTTCTTTCATATCTAAGATTTATTTTAAAATCTATAGTTGTTCTTGCTATTTCTCATAAGGACGGTCTTTATTGAATAAAAATAATGGATCACATAATTTTATTAGACAATTAATTTCCGTTTTAAGACCTTCAATAATTTTAAACATTTAACATTCTTAAAACTTATATAAAATACAGCTAATTACTTAATTACAAAAAAATCATAACATAAAGCAAATCTTCTAAAAAATAGTTAAAACTATTATTCGTAATTAGAAGAAGATAAATATAATACAACTAAGATCAAATCTATTATCATTCATTTGTGGTGTTCTTGTATTTCTTGTAATGGCGGAGAAGAAAATTGAGTGTCGTTGCGAGGTGAGGTGATGTAGATGGGACGTACTTGATCTGTAGTTGTTATTACAATGGGCGAAGCCAGCTTTTTTGGCTGCATAGTAAATACAAATCAGAGCTCAGTGTAAGTTTGCATAGTATATATATATAATATTTTGGATGCAGTAAAATATGTGCAAATATAATCTAAAAGGGGGGTTATCATAAAAAGAAAAATAGTTGGTCATATCTCTCAGAAGTTTAGATATAACTTTTAATTCATATTTTATAGTTTACTTCTATATTTTGATATTTTTTATTATTATAGCAATACCTTTTAGACCGCATGAAAAATTGCACTTAAAATTTAAAATCGTATTTAGTATAATAGTACATGCACATTATATGCTGTTTTATTACTGAGGCGGTATATTTGATTAAATCGGCCGACCGAAATGGCGAAGAAAAATACTCAGAATGATATTATCCCAAAAAATTATATGTTTTTAATATTTTCGGATTTGATAGTTGAGATCCACCTAGAAGTTTACCTAAGTGCATAGAAATAATCTTGGGAAAGTTTGAACGAAATCGAATCACGGGAAGTGCCTCCCCAACAGACCCAAAAATTATTTAGTATTTTTTTCACAATTTGAACGCTTCTTATGTCTTCAATATAAATGATACTTTAGAATAATTTAATTAAAAATATAGGTATTATCTCCAGAAATCCAAATTATATTTTGTTTCTTATATGCATACAAATTACGTTATTAATAAAAGTTTGGAAATATTCATTTTTGGGTTAATTTCCACAAAAATGACTATTTCAAAACTTTTTATATTTATATATATATATATATATATATATATATAACAAACAAAAATTAGTTTGAAATCCTTGTGATCATACCTACATTTCGTATCAAACTATTCTAAAATGGCATTTAACCGGTTAGTAGGGGAGACCAGGGACAGTTGCACCAGGGGGACAGTTGCAACAGGGCCTTTTGTCCAATCAAGAACAAGCTAGAGTGATGACACTCACACTGCACATGCTCAGTAGAGTTCCCTCCATTGCAGAGAAAAAGGAGTACTACTAAAGCACTACTTCTGGAGTTATTAAAAAAACTGTTTTTGAGGTACGAAAGTATTTTTTTTTCTTGAGTTTTGTTTTTGTAATAGTGTTGTCACTGTTTTGTGATTAAGTTTAAACTTACCTGGTTGAGACAAGTTATATGTTGACTTTAAGCTAATGCAGTTAGCATGAATCAAGGTCACCTTGTTTAGCTAGCTAGCTAGGTTTTATCATGACTGACCGTTCGGAGGACAGTTGTAACAACTGTTGCAATGTGTTAATGGCAGTTTATAATTGAAAAAAGATACATTTTTTAATGAACTAACTAAAATATAATTTTCGCGCAAGCACTTCTGTACTTCATGTGTCACCAAAAGACTTCTGTATTTTTAATTAATTTTAATATTTCACATGAGGGCTTTTTAAGGTAGCCAGATATGTTATTGTCATATGATAAAAGCTGATAGAAAATACACAGTAACATTATGGTAGCATACATTTTTTAAATAATCAACATTTAATTGGCATTCGAAATACCTACTTCTAACATGTTGCAACCGTTCCCATACTGTGTTGGAACTGTCCCCGGCATGGGGTCAGTTTCAACATCTGACTCCTTACATTCAAATGCAAATTGTGAAGAAAGTACTTTATATAATCATATTTTAACTGTTTTGACTAGAAATAAACATATGAAAGTTTATTATATTAAAATTTGGTTTATCTAAACCAAAACATCTCTGAGTTATAAAGCCAAATGCAAAAAGTGTTGCAACTGTCCCCGGTCTCCCCTAACAATGAAATGTAATAATGTGTAACTACAGTTCATGGTGATATTTGAATGATCAATCTGTGAGGTAAGCTTTGAAAGACGGACTTATTTGTAAAACTTTTTCCTATTTTTAAATTTGGACATATGAGAATAAAAAATACGATTTATGCATTGCAAATTTAGATTAGGAAAATAAAAATTTCATTTGATTAATAAATTTAAGCCTTGAAAGACAGATTAATTTGTAAAACTTATCATGCTTATAACTTTCGGGCATATAAGAATACTAAAATACACTTTATGTCATTGCAGATTCAGATTCACAAAATAAAAATTACAATTATATCAATAAAGATAAAATCAGTATTTTCTATGTTACTTCGTATTGATAATTTAAAAACCTTGAATCGCAGTATGTTCTTAATCCAGCTTAGTCAAAGATCAAAAGTACATGTTTACAAAACACTAGTCTAGTGTAATATACCTTTTATCCTTTGATAACATCCAAAACATACATTCTCCATGGCATTTGGTTCCATTTTTGACAAAATATGGCTTCGTAAAGCATTTGCTAAGCTTTTGATCAACATTCGTTCAAAAGTTAGAAACAAAGACCACAAAAACACTGAATTTAAACATAAATTACAACAAACTTATGCTCAATGGTCCATCGTCAATGGCTAACCAAAGGTCAAACCATCAAGATATGATTGTACACATCCTTTGTTTGATATTTGTAGTTATTTGCCTAAAAGAAGATAAAAGCCTACTATTATTATACATTTTATTGTTTTCTTGGAGCTATAGCTGATTTTAGTCGGATTTTATGATATGAAAGAGTGTGTGTGAAGTCCATGAATTTAGCACAAAGATGAAATTGAAAAAGGGTTGGACAATGCATAGTGTAGGTAGAAATACGAAATATTATTCAATTAACGTTAATAAAATGCGATTTCAAATGAAGAAGACGTGTCTTAAATCATGATGCAAAGGGTTATTAATCCGTCAGTATCTCGAATACATGTTTATGAAATATAAAAACTTAAATCCTATATGAAGTTGAATATTGAATAAAATGAAGCCATTGAAGTTATTTAAAAAACAAGTGTCCCCCGTCCTCTTTGGGTAGAAATATTATATATTTTCTGTCGGGCTATAAATATTTATGCAAATTAGTTAATATACTCATTTTGATTAAAATCTTTATGATTTTGAAAACAATTTTCACCTTTATATTTGTTATTTATATTGATGTTATTTTGTATTTGAACTAGGTATATGAAAACCTTATCGCAGAAGAAAAAATACATTCACAAACAAACAACTTATAATTGTTCAATATGAATTAACGAAAATTATAATGAAGTACTTGGATTCAATTAGTTCAGCGTTTCTTTCTTAAGTTTTCATAGACTTGTGTTCAGGTCATTTCTCACATGAGGTAACGTCTGCCTTTATATTTAAGCAATCTTACATCAAAAATAAACGTTTAAGGTTCCACTAATGGAAAAGCTTTTATATTGTTAAAAACCATCGCTATAGTCATATGCTTAATGGGAATCTCGTAATAAATAATAGGCAAATCATCTTGACATGTTAAAAAAGATAACGTAATTAATCGGAAAAAAGCATTATCTTTCCCTTATGGATCAAGTAAGATATCTAAAATATGTTTATTTATAGATTTATAGATTATAAATGAATAATTTTCTTGAATTACCAATACAGATTACAGGCCTTTTTGACAATAATTACTTCTTGAGCATCTTGTGTTAACAAAGAGCGCATTATTAAACTAGAGGCATATATACACTCAGAGAGTGCAAACCTCCGCAGTCACGGGGTCCTTATGAGCCTTCCGAGGCGAATTTTTCACGACTGGGGCGGCGTAGAGGGACGGGGAAGGGTTCCCCTCGACGGAAATTCCGAGAGGAAGACGCTCCCGGCACCTGATTTCATAGCACAGCGACATCTATTGGCAGACTAGGCTAACTTGAAATATATATTAGTATTTAGCTCATTTTGCATCTTAATTCTGCACTCAGAGATGCCAAAATTTAATCACTTGTTCCTTTTGGCATTTCCAACAACTCCACAAAGTTTCATCCGAATTTGTTTCGTACTTTTTGAGTTATCCTGCTGACAAACAAACCAACCAACAAACAAACTAACAAACCAACACCAGTGAAAACAATACCTCCTTCGGCGGAGGTAATTATTCAAGCTTTTAGGTAAGCAGTACAATATATATTCACAACGGACTTAATATATTATTTCTAATATGCTGCTTTGTCATGAGAATATATATGTCTTGGCTCATAGACTTTGGTCGTTTATCTCATGAGGGGGACGATATTGTATGTATGTATTTGTTTGTTAAGTATAGCCAAGAATATGTATATAATAGTACTGTGATCAAGATTTAAGGAACAAGCCGTATTTAAATGTTGATATTTATACATTTAAAATAACAAAAAATAAGAAATGAAGTACAAAATATTGTTCTTAGTGTTTTTGGTTTTTATATTCGGTGGACATTGAAATATGCATTATAATTTTTCACAATCTCTCTTAATGGTTTCTTTATTAATATTTTACTCGTCGTCCCTTTTAATCTATTGCTCAATTGTGATGTAACACATATAAATACTACACATGAGAGTGATTCTTACTGGTAGATATAACACTATGGTTGTTGTCAGAAGCCGAAAGGTTTTTTCAATGTGTAACTCAATTTGATTTATTTTTCTTTGTATGATCGTCATAGTAATGAGCAATTTATTGGATGATAAATGGATCTGATATTATATATATATATATTAAAGGTATCGTAATATATTTAGCCATCAATTACTAATATATATATTAGGGTTGTTCTTATTTTTCAAATGTTTGAAATGTTAGCAACATTGTGGATTTTCTGTTTCTTAGTGATAAAAGAAGACGACATACAAAGTTTGAACAAAATCGGTCAACATTACGGGGTTGCGCAACGAGGTCAAAGTTTTAAAAATTTAGTAAAAATATAGTTATCCGCAAATTTCTTGAAAATGGTGGGCGTTACGCGAGATATGTTTTTTAATGTACATATATCTCTCCACTTATTAAATTGACACGATTTAGTTTACCAAAATATTAAAGCTGATTTACCAAGCTTTCATTTGATATGTTTGGTGTTCTAAAAATCGCTATACTTTAAGAGAAATAAGCAATACACTTTTGCACGTACTCTCCCCCAAAAATTGATCTTTTGATATGAGAATATACAATTACCGCTTGGTAATCACTGTTACCTGGATAGAAAGAGAAAGAAAAAAGAGAGGCGAGAGAGTATTTTGCTTCACTTCTCTTGCTCCTCTTTTTTCTTTCTCTTTCTATCCAGGTAATAGTGGTTACCAAGCGGTAATTGTATATGCTAACATTAGAACGCCATTTTTTCTTTGTTTTTAAAGAAAACTTTGTTTTAGTAAAAACATCAAAATACGTCTGGTAGTAAATAATATTCCCTTTAAATTAATAATTTTTATTGAAGTCTGTAACGCCCACCATTTTTAAGAAATTTGCAGAAAACTATATTTTTACTTTATTTTTTTTAACTTTGACCTCGTTGAGCAACCCCGTAATGTTGACCGATTTTGTTCAAACTTTGTATGTCGTCTTCTTTTATCACAAAGAAACAGGAAATCCAAAATATTGCTAACATTTCAAACATTTGAAAAATAAGAACAGCCCTAATATATATATTGCACATCTATATTTTACATTGTTTCAATATTTACATATAGTGAAATAGAATAAACAAACATATATTTAATACAACTAGAAAATATATGCGTAGTTGTTATTTATAGTCGATTGATTATAATAGGATATCTAATCATTCACAAAATTTAGGTGTACTGTTATTTTAAATAAAGCTTTTATCTCTGACATCAGAGATGGTATATTCTTTACACTTCACTAAATTTTTGGATGAAAATCAATATATTTGTATTAAAATAAACATTGGCTTTTGACAAACGTACATAAATACCTATATCATCTCTGACGTCAGGGCAAATGGCTGCATACATAATTAGAGGACATCTAAAAAAAGTTACAAAACAAATAATAAAATGCATGGTTGAATACTTGTACCTTTCCTCGGATGAGCTAAAAAGTTGATGTAGTAAATATTAAAATATATTGCTATGTCAGGAGTATTCCAAAAATATTCCAAGGCGTTATGAAAAGCAAAGGTCCTTTGCTTTAGCATTTTTTCTAATTTGACGTTTAAGTTAAAATTGCGCTTACAATGCAAATATTTGATTGGCTGAGTAATATTTATTTGGATGACTTTACACGTATGTGATTGGTTGCCTCAACTGAGTCATGAAGGTGAGAAAATTTGGGTCGGTTAAAATAGAGGAATCCCTTCCAATTTTCAATCCCTCAATAAACTTAAAAGTGATGTTCCAATGGGCTTATTTATAAATTAAAGATTCATCGTTTGTAAAAAACATTTGTAGTGTATAATATTTATGTTGAGTTAATTGTTTAATGTACTGTAACATCATTGTGATTATTTCAATCCCAACATGTAATCAACAATCAAATAAGATAAAGTACGTTTCCAAATAATAAAAACCAGAATATATGCATAAAATAGCAGTGTTCCATCACAGTTTAAAATCACTTAATAATTTAATGGTTATTTGTCTGGGTAAGATTGCAGGTGAAGGCTGATTCGGAATGGAGTCTGCCTGATCAAAGTGGGCATTACGCGCTACGCATGCAACTACACCTTACCCATATTTTTAATGTGTTATAATGACATAAAATATAAGAAGTTCGACATTATTTATTATAAATATGCTCAATTGAATCTATATATTAAAAAACATTACAAATTAACTGAAGAGCAAGATTTATATTTGATTTATATTATTATCAGTGACTTTAATTAGATATCATTTGTACTGTATAATATAGTTGTAATGTAAAGATCTATTTAATTATCATTAAATTTTTATTAGAACGTTCTCTGTTGAGGCTAAATAATTTAAAGTATAATGGTTATGTGTGTATTTTTACGTATTTACCTCAATTTTAAATAAATATAAATTTTTTTTGTATGCTTTTTTAGAGCTGTGAAAAAAAGAGTAAGAAAAAGCAACATATTGTTAAGAAAAAGATCCGACATTCTTCAAGTCTAATAAATCCATCCCTGTGAATAAGTCCCATGAATTTAAAACCAACAAAAGGAGTTCCCTAATGAACAATTGAGTGATTGTAATTAAATGGCTCAAAAGGACTCCCTGAACAAGAAAAGACGCATTCATTAGGAGCCAGACATGAAGAATAAGTGTTTAATGAGGGGAGTAATGTAGAGCAGTTATCCTCCTGGGGAGTAAGACTTATATGGAACGAAGGGGTTGGAACGAGATGTTGACAAATAATAATAATAACAAACCACCTTATTATACCTTCAAAAGCATTGCTTCATACCTGGGATTCATGCTCTTCATTAATCCAGCTGCCTACAACATTCATGAGCATGATCAACTTAACGCCTCATTTAAGGGTTAGTGCATCATGTAAATAATAGCCGATGGTTGAAAGATATAGAGTAGGCCTTTAAGCATGCATGAATAATGAAATCGTCTTGTATATGTGCTTTTTTCATATATAATATAAAAAATAATATATATCTCGGCAAAATATGTTTAATAGATAAATAAAACTATCAGTATTTGGATTTATAAATCCATGTAAAGTGGATTACAAATTTTATGAAATGGACATAAAAGGGAGCGGAAAACGTTATTGAATGGCTGAACATGAACATATTTGGGGAGTTTGAAAATCATTGAAAAGTTAAAAGAGAGATCTTCCCAAACTAGTTTTGAAGTTCATGGCTCTCAAAGACAACTTTATATATCTTTTCATGGATCATAAGTTTTTTTTAATGGTTAGAATAAATTATTCTGTTACTGCAAAGAAGAATACAGTGTAAAAAAACATTAGACACATTCAGATAACATAAGAAATATAATCAAATCAGGACAGTTACGTAATAAAAGCATTATAAATATTATAGTTCAAAATTACTGTCCAGATAAAAAACCCATATATATATAATAACAATTGATAAAACTAATTTGTACCCAATACAAAACGGCGATGCATTCATAAAATCCTTCTGTCGTTCCAATAGAATTTTGAACTGTTTGGATAAAAACAAGTTATCTATTTTTAATGCTTAATTGTATTATTCGTCCTGTTTGTTTTTAAAACATCAATTGTTATTTATATTATGTATACACATATATGGAATAGAAATACAGGGTCCTGTTTGTGTTGATAGCCATTGATTGCTGTTCTCTCAACATTGACAGTAGATTACGCAATTTTGACTCAATGAATAGTATCATCATTCTTAAAAGTCATATTATTAAGGCAGTAAAAAACATTTTTTCATTGCTAAATGAATACCGCCCATGAGTCCATTTTATAAGCCAAGAGTTCGAGTTTTTTTAACCTGAGAAAACTACTCAAAGGTCCAATTCAAGCCATTTACTCAAATACTTTAGTTGCTTTATCTTTTGTGCATTAATGACACCCTATCTTTGCTTCAGAAAATTTAATATAGTTCAATGACATCACTGCCCCCCCCCCCTGTTGAGTGCAATGCACCCTACAAACAAACTATTACATTATTTATATAGAAATATGCCTAAAATTGATTATAGTTTGTAAAGTAACAATTTCGTTTTTATTAAATAAAATAATTCTGAACTATTTTTTAATACAGAATATTTTTTATATACCTAGAGTTGCTACATGACAATATAATGTCTCCACATAGCGTAACAAAATAATAACTATACTGTTTTATTTCAAGGGTCTAGGGCATGGGTCGGCAACCCACATGTTGATAGAGCCATAAGGGACCAAAAATAAATAATAAATGTGCCCGGAGCCGCAAAAAATTTAAATCCTTATACAACATTCGTTCGGTGCAACTTATGGTACTATAAATTTCCTAACCTATCTTTTTTTAAGTTTCTAACATTTCCAGGGAGTCACTAGGGTAGCTCTAAAGAGCCGCATGCGGCTCTAGAGCCGTGGGTTGCCGACCCCTAGTCTAGGGCAAGATGTTCAAACAAACTTTAATGAAGCTCGGTTATTAAAAGATTTAAAAAAAGATTTGGAACATCACACGCTCTAAGTGTGGTATTATTTTAGTAAAGGAAAACTAGAAACTACAAGTAAGGGTGACTTTTACCTAAATATGGTACTTCCTTTTAATAGTTACTTTTTATTTCAAGGAACATGGTGTATTTCTACATAAATCATTTTTATCGAAATTAATCTTCAGTAAATAGTTCAGATTAGTTACAATCAGTCTATTGTATTTCATTTATTTCTAATAGTATTAATTAATTGATAATATTTGTATATCTCTATGTATCTAAAGCAATGCCTTTTTTCATAAATATTAAGCTATATTATTACTTAATAAAAATATTAACACTTAAATAGATTTATATATATACAGTCGTCCCTCGCAAAGCCGCGACGGCCCGGATCCACTACACGACCATCGCGATAATAGAAGGTTGCGATGTTGATTATATATTGTGGGAAAGTTCTGCCATTGAGTTCATATGGGGACGTTTTGGCCGTAAAAAAACGGGAGCCAAGCCAGTCGGCGCGTAGTAAAGAACTGCGTGATGTCGAGGGGCGAAGTAGTCGAGGGCCAACGGTTATATATTATATATATATATATAACACTTTGTCTGTGTGGCAGCACAAAACATAACAGGATTTCCTCCATAGAGCTCAGGAAACCTTTGCCAATTGCTAACTGCCGGTTCTCAAGTTATATGTTCCAACAAGGACTTTTGTGCTGTGGTTGATAGACGTTTTCCTTTCCTTCCTTTTTTCTAATCAGATATATATATATATATATGTAAATATATACAAAATATATATATATATCATTAGAAAATGTGCTCTGCATATTTAAAAAGACCTTAATTGATATCCTATGCTACAAAACACTATTTAAATTATTATACCTCTTGTTTTTGAACCATGAACATTTAAAAATAATAACATTAAAAACAGATATAAACATTTAAAAACTTTAATGCAATTAATGTTGTGTATACTTAATACCTCTATGTAAAGAAGCCTATTCACATATTTATGAGCTACCAAGGCATAATATGAGAGAGCCCTTCTCTTCTATGCGAGATATTCAAATATCTCTCAATCAAGGGGTTCCCATGGAATTGTTGGAATTATTTTATGAAAGGAGCGTAATTGCTGGATATTAATGTGCGGGCTCATAATGGGGAGTCCTTTGTTTGTTTTGCTGTCCCTCCCAGGACCTTATATATGAACTCATTACTGCAAACTCATTCTATTTATAAATACATCTTTTTAACCAAAATAGTATGCTGGGTTTTGAGGGTTGAAAATATATCTAAATAATATACGTCTATGCTATTGGTATATACCATAATTAATATAAAATATGCTACTTAAAACATTGAACTATAATATATAAATATACCAATAAAATTTTATGGAAATATAAAATATATTATTTGTAGATATACAAATAGAAAAATATCTAATATATATGACATGAAACGACCGGGTACCCGGCCGGACCGGTCCCGTCTGTTTTTTGAGTGTCCCGGCCCGGTGTCTAAAATTACCGGGCCAGGACTTTAAGAATTTTAAAATATTTAGAAAATGTTTTCCAAAAAATACGTCGTCACTTTTTTCTGGAATTTCTTTTCTAAAAAAAATGTCATTTTTTTGGGGAATTTCTTTACAAGAAAAAATTGTCACTTTAAGAATGACAAAGGAACGAAAATATATTGAAAGTCCTGCTTGAAAATTGAAGTCCCGGCTCGGCCCGGGTCCCGGCGAATAAAGTGTCCCGGATACGTTTCCTGATATATAAGTATATTTATATATTATTGTTGGGCTGTAAAAGATCATCCTGTAATATAATAGATTGATTGTTTCATATTGTTAACGACCATATCTCAGAATGCTCTGAGACGAAATTCTGAGATAATAGAGATCACCACGAAAGTATAAAGGTAGTTCGCCAACACAAATCGTTAAGCCTTATGTTGAGCTAAATATTTTTAACTTGTAGCGCAACCAAATTTGAATGATTGTCGGAATGTGAGCGGTCACATGGATCTAAATCGATATCACCTCAAGAATGGAAAGATTGAGGGCCTGACCTGTCGCTTTGCACATTGACGAGGAAACCCATGCCCTACATCTACGACTAGTCCATGTACAAGCTGGAATTTAAAGTAACTCGAAGATTGTACGTAGAGAATTGTTGCTTTTTTAACTCACAATTTATTTTATAGACTGTCTATATATACTTAAAAATTTAAGAAAATACGTATAAATAAAATATATATGAACATTATTGTATACAAAAAATTGGTATTGAGAGATTTACTACAACGAATTCTTAAGACGATAATGAATTAAACCCAAAGTTTATAATATTGGTTTAATTAAAGCATCTAATAAAAGTATTGATTAAAAAAATACTCTATTATGATTTTTATAACATTAAAACATTATAAATATTGTACGGCGTTGATTGAGGGCAATGATGGGTAATATTGAATCTCCTTCGACGACGTCAAACTTTGTTCTGAAAAGAAGGAATATTCGAATCCCAACGCAATAATTTGCCACAGCTTAAGAATCACATGCTTTTATTTTTTTCGTATTAAGACTTTGGACTTTGAATATAGCGAAGTGTGTGCCTTTTGTGCATAAGATCCAACGTTATTGGCCATACGAAATAAAACATATATCGATATTCTTACTAATAAAGATGACTCACTACCGACTTCAGTTTTGCTGAGGTGGATCCATTCTAGGAGCTTGCAAAACAATATATAGCCATGATAATGCATATAATTATGTTAATATATGTTAAATATATTTTGCAACAGTTTTGAGATAAGGATCAAATTAGATAAGGCTTATACTTTATAAATTTTAATTATTTTAGGTCTTATATCAGATCTCTTTACTTGCAAAACTAAGGCTGAAAATTACTATATTTTGAATCAATGTCCGGGTTTGCCCTGGGAGAAGCATGGTTTATGTATCTTATATTTCACATGGATGTAAATAGCCATTATTGATTTGAAGTAGCATTCCATTTTCCCTCAAACTGTTTCGAATTCTAGCTAATGCTGCTCTATGCTATATTAGTAAATTTGATCCTTTTACTGAGTGAAGTCTCTTTGATTATATTGACATATACAAGTAGTGCCCATCAGTTAAAGTAATACCATTTTTCATAAAGAAAAGTTATCTGGCCTAACTACAATATATATTTTGACTATTAGGTATCAGAATTGTGGTCTCTGAGATCTCCTATAGGAGGCCACGGTGTTATTAAGAAACAACTCGTAAAACACTATTTTCATCCAATATATTTAAATATTTTAAGAAGACACATTTGTCAAAACAATCTATGCGCAAAAAATAAAAAAAATAATCTCCATTATTTGTAAATGAAGCATAACAATAATAATTTCACTTTTTCCCTAATTAGAAAGTAGGAAATGTAATATTTGTTTTCGTCGTCTTTTAGGAAATTTGAGGGAGAACAAATTTATATGAATGACAAAACGAGGATTTATAGCTACAAGAAAGTAGTCTTGCAGGCATTACAGAAAGACAGGTTTTAATCCCTCTAACCTGCAGGGAAAAGATGGGTACTAGATGTTGTATCCACCAACACAACATTCTTTTTGGGTAAGCATTTTCCTCTTCTTTTAATTGATTATGGAAACAAGCATTTGAAAAATAAAACAAAAGTTTTTATTCCATTTTAAACTACGACAATAAAGGTGTCCAATTCATGAAATATTTGACATATTTTTTTGTACTTTGTATTCGAAAAATCTGGTGATCTTAAAAACAAATTAAAAATAGGAATTATTTTCCTCTTTTGAGAGGAGCTAAACAGTATATACCATTGACTCCTTGGCATTGCAAGTTTCTCGTTAAAGAGCCCCACTCAGAAAGAGCAGATGAAATAGTCAAAACCCATTTATCCTCACTGGGTTTACCTGGCGGATGGAGGAAAAAAATATTGGTGTCACTTGTGGAATTAATGATCCCACGGGAATTTACTGCCCATAACAAATCTCCACTAATCTAATCAGATTTTCGGAGCACTGCAAGGATTGTGGATATATGTATGTGGACATCAAACACGCCTTCTGTGATTGCCCTGCTCTAACAATTGTTAGAAATTTCATTACTCTAAGTTCATCCCAAATTTCAAAGAGAAAATATGAGGGGCACTGTTCTTTTCGGCGGTTTCAACACCGGGAAACGCTGCAAAGAGGAAAATACCGTTACGGCGTCGCTACTTAATTGCAAGGCCTACCTAGCGAAAAAGCTGATGGGAGGGGAAACCATCAATGCGAGAGATCTCCGGTCCATCATGGTTTTGACCGCCGCTCGTACACGGCATTTTTCCTTGATATCCCAATGGTACAAAGTTCGGCCTGGAATCATGCTCGGAAGTCATCAAATATTTCCCTTCTATTTCTCCCTGCACACCAAATCCCTGGAAATAATCATCAGACAATTCAAGAAATTCAGAACAATCAATGATATTTTATCCATATACTTATATTATTCTCTGTTTTTTTATGTTTTTAAAAATATTTTATCACAAGAATTTTATGTTAAAAATTATTTGATATTTACGTTTATATTCGTTAGATACTATATCGTAAGAATTTTATGTTAAGAATTTAGGTGATATATACATACGTTTGTGTTTTAAGGTTTCTAAAAGGAAAATAATTTTAAACTATAATGTTTATTTATGTTTTGTATTGAACACAATTTTTCTTTTATAACTATATATTATATGTATATATTTTATGCACGTTATAAATAAAAACTTGCTGATGGGAAAAAAATACCATTTATAATATCAATAGGTTTATGTATACATCTCAGCACAAAAATGTGTAGCCCATAAGTTGCTGTAAATTATATATATTTGTTTATATATATATCTATATATATATATCATATATATATATATATACCTTTATATTATTATATATATATATATATATATAATTCTATATATATATAATATATTATTTTTATATATATATTATATAAATATATATACATTTTCAGATTGGAGTCCACATAATTTGTGTGGACATGAATACTTATAATATATATATTATAATAATAATGCTTATTCATGTCCACACAAATGTGTGGACTCCATCTAAACATGTAAACAAAACATGTATTAAAAGTGAATGACTATGGAAGAATGGTTTCCAATGTAACATCGTAAGGGTAAGGCTTTTAAACTAAAATTGTTGTTTACTTTTCCCCCTTTAAAGACCTATAAGCTTTATTTGTCTTTTTTTGAATTTTAGATGGACTTTAATATTCTGTATCTTAAATTAATCGTGTAACGCCCAAATGCATTTTAGAATATGGCGCCACTTCTCTGCATAACTTCCTACGCCATATCACTCTGTATTTGTCATGCAAGCGATATAATCAAAGAAGCCGTATGCACTGACTTGAAAGAATGAGTTTCCCTGAATTAATGTCCATAGTTTGCCCTATGTTAATGGATCCATATATTTGGGCGATCAGCATAGTATAAATCGGTTTCAGTTGTCTTTCATTCATTATTGTTTTCCTAAATTGCTTATGGTAATAAGTTCGTTTTTTATTTTTATTATTAGTATCTTTTTATATCGAAATCGGAATCATTTTATTACAGGATAGTTTATATTTTAACAACATAATTACCTATTGAGTCTAACTTTGACACTCGAAAACAATCTGTTATTTTTTTTATGGAAAAATCCAACTTGGGATTATTTTAAGGTATTTCTGCTCTTTCAAAAACTGTTTATAAATTCTGAAATGTTAGCAGACGAACAGTTTTGTTCATCAATAAAACCGAAGAATACCAAACTTTTAAATCAAAAGCATTAGATGCATTGAAATATACAATTCGCTTTTAAAATATTTACTAAAACCCCTCCAGGGTGTTTTTTTTTTGTCAAGCATACACTCTTTTTTCCTTTAAATGCTACTATTTATATAAAGTTCTTTTGTATTTGCTTGTAGGCGGATTCTTAGTTTTGCACTTGACATTTTTTGGATCTTGAGTTCTCCTATTCTGTGACTACAATAATTGACTGCAATCCTTCACTGAAGTGCATCAAAGAACGTTCTTTTAAGTATTGCTCCCTAATTATAGTTATATCTTACAACATTTTTTTTATAATGAATTTAGCAAAAAAAATATTCATCAGCTCAAATTTATGATATGTACACAAATATATAAAACCTAAGATAGTGTATAAAAAATCATATAAATAAGTATTTTAATTTACAATTTTATCTTACAAGTGGAAAAAAAGCACTATTTTTAAACAATAAATACAATTCCAAAATGTCAATTAACATACGTACTAAAATATTTTAACATAGAATAGGGCTTTAAAATGACATTACTTGCAATCCTTAAAATTCTTCATTATTGTAGATAATATCTTCCGATGGATAGAGGCCAGAGAAGGGAAGTATTGGCATTTTTTAAAGTATATAATTAATAAATTTTATCTTCAGGCTAGAAATTTACTATGAAATTCCTTTAAAATATAAGAAGGTAAGCAAAATACGATGTTTTTTTAAAATAAAAAGATATTAATTAATCCTAACATTTAATTTGTTAAACCACCTGTAATCTAATTTCCAGATATGATATATACCTATACAAATTACAACCGAGTTGCTTCTTGTGTGGAATAAATTACCGTTATTGATGTGCACCACGACTCTTAGATTTCTGGTGAAGAATTGGGCCTATCCATAGAAGAATAATCCAAATCCTACGCTCGATTGAATATTTTAAATGTTATAATAATGCTTATTTTTGTACTCACAGATGCAATTCAATCTAAAATTATAATAAAAAATAGAAGAAAAAAATATATTTTAGTCAATAAATAAAATGTCCCCCCTAACTCAAACACGTTAACATGTAGTTTTGATTCAACGTTGACTGAAGAATATCATTAGACGTCTTTATTAATCCTACACCACCATGCTTGATTATTAAGGAAAAATAATAAATCTTTCCAAACACATTATGATCATATATGTTTATATGCCTACATGCACATAATATAATTGAGCCTCATGCCATATAGACAATTAAAATAATGAAGCGCTCATCACCCACACCCTTGCCGTCGTTTTTACTTTATACACAAGGAGTGAAAGTAAAAATATTATCTTGTGTGTATATTTAAAGGACCGAGGAAATAAATTTCTATTTTTTCCCTTTCACAAAATATAATATTATTCTTATACATATGTAGACTGTATCATCTCCCCGGCGCACCCTTGGAAAACTCAGACAATGGAGAGCAGTGGGGCTAATAGTAAGCAAAATACAATAACAAGGTATACATTCCTAAAAACAAACAAAAGACAATGGGAAACTTGACCCAAAGGTTAACAATATGTTACCTCCTTACGGGATCGTTGAACTTGCATTCAGTATACAAATTTGATGATTAATTGTGAGTTGGATGGGATGGATATTTCGTTTGTTAGCTTCACATGAGCGAAAATATCTTTGAAATACAGCGGAATGACTTCTTTTAGCTTTATTGAATAGAAAAAGTAGGAATGGAAATTAGTTATTTAACTTTTCCAACAACACAAATAGTAGTTTATTTTTAACTCATATCAGATTTCAGAATGAGGTATATATATATATATATATATATATCTATATATATATATATATATAATTGTATATCTATATATAGTTAAACATAAAACAAAGCTCATTACGTAGAATTATTGATATATGGTTTGAGATATGTAGTTGAAAAAGATATCGGATTGATTGCCAGTAAGGTAAAGCTGATCTAGGAGCTAACCAATTTTTTTTGAAAAGAATACTATGTTCTCTAACTCAAAGAGATTATTATCCTTATCTGACCACGGCATTCTAATATATATGCGCCCTTTGTGTCCTTTTCATAAACGAAGATGACTTAAGAGATTATGATATCATTAAATAACTATGGCGTTCAGCTTGCTTCTCGTCTTTAACGCAACTGAATATATATGATATGACAACATTAAAGTGCATAGATTAATATAATGGATCCATCAAGTTATTTGTCCTTCCGTCAGCTCACCATATGTCGATATCCTTCATGGATGATATATTTTTTAATTACATAGCATGACAATTATTGGATCTTTTGTTTTATTGTTAACCTTGTATAGTCTGACTCTTTTTAAAGTTATAAAGCTGAAATTGAGTAGAATGTAGATACTGAATTATAATATGAGATAAGTTTTTAGTAAAATTTACTTTTTACTAGCAAATTCCGAAAATAATAATTATGTATCGACCTTGTACATTTTAAACTCGTTTATTTCTATAAATATGACAATTATTAGAAATATATATATATTACTTATATTTTAACTTTATAAAAATTGTATTCTTAATCCGAATTTGCAATACAAAACAATACTTCACATATGTCAAAAATCCTTCATGGATGATTTTTTTGTGTTTCTAACTTTTTACAATTTACATTTTTTTTTACAAAAATCTTAAACTATTATTCACAGATATAGATCTTGATTATATATCGTATAAAGCCAGGGTTTGTGGCTTTAGTATTGATATACTTTGATTAGTATTTACATATGGGAATACTTGTATAATAACATTTTTTTAAATATATCAACCTTCCTTGTCCAACCACAATTTCCGATAATTTAATCTAGCCGTGTAGAACAGTGTCAATCTCGTGTTTCTATAACTAACCATCTTATTCTAATAAACAAATGCCTAACACCAAAAAAAAAATCCCAATCGTCATGAAATCCCTCTATCATGAATCTTTGTATCTCAGATCGACTTGATTGAATTTTTTATAGATGTTTTTGAAATGTGTTTTAGGAAGTAAGTGTACTTTTAGAGAGCAGGAACTTGAAAGAATATCTCCAGTTTACAAATATGGAGCCAAACAGATGATGGTCAGAATGATTGCTAACCATAGAGATATAAATATAGAGAGCTGATTTCCTTCTACAGCAGAGAACATCGTTCAGCTATATTCTGTGTGTCCACTATAAACAAAGTATTTGTACTACGTCATCGTAACTGATCATAGAGAGAGATACTTTATCTCTATGCTCAGCTTACAATGATGTAGTACAAATTAATTTGTTTATATTGGACACACAGATACATCTGAAAGGAATAAGCTCTCTATATCTTTTTATCTCTATGTGCTAACCAGCAAAACATTAATTACACATGATCCTTTATGTATGTCATTTTCTTAATGAAAATATAAAAATACTATCAAAAGGAATGATTGGCCTCATTAGATGTTTTTTTATAATAAGAGGCAATACTAATGTGGAAAAATATTTTCCCACTTATTATTTTAAAGATGGAAGTACTTATACCAGGATATTTCTGTACCTGTTTTTATTAATAGGCAAAAAGTGAAGTAATGGAAGCATATGGGGGGAACTGATACAGCTGTTAATATATATTCATAATGTCCCCAACATATTTTGCTGAAAAAATAACAATCATAGGACCTCCAAACAATATAAAATTATGAAAGGAAATAACTTTAATTAACAAGGAACATGAGTTTTTAATCTTTTTGTTTATTCGTGAGACTCCTAGCTACATCAAAACTCAATCATGTACTAACTGATAACTTATATTTTCATAAGTATAAGTTATCATCTTCAGTCTTTCTAAACAATTTTCTGATTCCCCACAGAAAATGATGTTTCATCCAGCAATCAATAAAGCATATACCTTAGAGAATAACTATGATTAAAGTGCTATTATTATATTCTAAATAGATTCACAACATAGCAAGAAATAATTATATTAAAAAATAACGAATATAATGATAACGAAAGAGTAATAATAACAAAAATAAAGCCATAAGGACATTAATAAACAAAACATCTTAGCAGTGGCAAATATTGATCGGAAAACTAAGGATTTGTCGTTCTTGTCCTTCCTCCAACAAACGTCTTCTCATTTTCTTACATGTCCTTATAAAATTCGAGTTAATACGTTACATGCTTTTTACAAATTAATTATCTCACCATATTCCATATGAATCTTTCAAGATGACTCATTATTTAAAAAATATATGATAACTAGAGGCATATATACACTCAGAGAGTGCAAACCCCGCCGTCTGAGCCTTCCGAGGCGGATTTTTCACGACTGGGGAGGCGTAGAGAGACGGGGGAGGGTTCCCTAGACGGAAATTCCGAGAGGAACACGCTCCCGGCACCCAATTTCACAGCACGCGACATCTATTGGCAGAGTAGGCTAACTTGAAATATTTATTAGTATTTAGCTCATTGGCGCTTATTCTGCACTCAGAGAGCCAAAATTTAATCACTTGTTCCTTTTGGCACTTCCAACAACTCCACAAAATTTCATCCAAATCCGTTCAGTACTTTTTGAGTTAATCCTGACTGACAAACCAACAACCAACAAACTAACAAACCAACAAACCAACAAACCAACAACTAACAAACCAACAAACCAACAAACGCCAGTTGAAAACAATACCTCCTTCGGCGGAGGTAATTATTTTATAATATGAAAGTTAATTGTTAAAGTTTTGTTTCAGATTTCATTGGATGAGTTGGATATAACCAAGATTTGTTCTTTTGTCTGACTTTTTACATGACATTGAGTAATTCTTTCGACATTTCGAAGAATACATAAAGTTTTAAATACATAGGATGAGATGTTTCAAATACTTCTTGAAGAGACATCACATGAAATCTGAGAGCGCTTTGTAAGCGTCGTTATCGTAGATTTACAAATTATTTATTAGAATTCTAGCTTGTACCCATAAGAACCCCCAAAAAGCTACTTTTGCATACTCAAACATTATATAAATTTTAGGAAAAGTATTTATTTTAACCCGAAGGAGCTTATTTGTCAATGAATGGATATTGGTGCAAGGTCGATATTGAGAACAATAAAAGATAACAGTGTCAAATAAAAATAAATTAAACAGCTTTATGAAGATCATATGATTGATTAGAAATATCGTTTATTAATATTAATAATTCTTTGCTTGGAACATAAATGAACATAAAGCCAACAATTTATTTGGAAAACTAACTTAAATTATTAGACAATTCTACGTTTATTTGATCAAGATACACATTAATCAGAATGATATTCAGCAAATATTTGAATTGCACTGAATTTGAAGTTGGTATATACTTTGCGTGAAAAAAAAAATGTTGCAGATAGTTTAAATTTCTTGACAAAAATGCAGGCTTGTTGATCGGAGTTTTTCTGATCGGCGCTCAATAGCGATATAGCGATATTTGATCGCTGATCGGAGTATTGCAAAAGGTCCTGATCTTTATATCTTTTGATCGTAAGAAAATACTAATAAATAGCGATCCGATCAATTTTGTATAAAATCACTAAAAAGAAAAAATGTTTTTAATAAGGATTTTTGAAACAAACCAAACATTTCTTAAAACTTAACTAGCTGTCACATGACCAAAATCCATTCCAACGTCTAATCTTTGTCTAGAAAACACAAATACAGACTATACTAATGTGGAAAAGTCAGTTTATGCTATCCTGATATATTTTTTGTCCTAAATATACAGACAGGCAACTATGTAGAAGTCTTGTTTTGGAGCTCATAGGCTATGGAAACATTTATTCTGGCATCTCTGTCTTAAAATATGCAGACAATGTCAATTTTGGAGCCAGAGTGTTGGAGCTCACAGGCTATGAGAAACAATCATTCTGATATTTTTGTCCTAAATATACAGACAGGCGCCTATGGAGTAGTCGTTATTTTGGAGCTCATAGGCTATGGGAACAATCATTCCATTGCCATATAAAGATGAATACTTATGAGGGTGACTGTATATACATTAATTTTTTTACATAAAATTAGTATTACATAGGTAATTTTTTTGTTGATCGCAATTAAATTGATCGGATCGCTGATCGGAAAAATCCCTGATCGTTATATCGCTATATCGCAAAGAATTTATGATCGCTATTTTTGACGGATCGCTATTTTTTTCCTGATCGCTCACAAGCCTGCAAAAATGTAAAGTCAGTTGATAACAATAATATTCAGAATACTTTCTTTTCTTTAATAGTTTATCTTTACACACACAGAAAATCTGCTCCAATAATGTATTATCTTCAATGGAGCATAATAGAATAAAAGCAGGCCTAAGTCACTTTCTATATTTAAACAATATAATTTGATTAAACACAAATAGTTAGAATCCTATGCAGATGATCTTCTATTTCTTCTACTTCTTCGTCATTTTTTTTATATGTTACCTCAGAAGTTGAAAAAAAAACTGTTATCTATTTTTATTCATTCGTTAAACTATTATTCATTCAATATATCTATATAAATAAAGTAGAAGGGTCTGTCTGTCTGTTTGTTACAAGTAGGCGGCCACATGCCTGGGCCAATTCAGCTCAAAATTTGCATGCACGTCGCTTATCATCGGGGAGAGACATGAGAAAAAAATAAAAGGCCTTATTTTAGGCCACACTGGGCTAGAAATGGCCTTTGCACCATTTTTGACTAATAAAGCGATTTTTTTCACAAAAATATGTTTTGAAGAACTTTTTTCTAAGTTCTAGACCTGTTTTCGCTGCATGTTTGGTATGTATCTTCAAACATTGATGATATTGTCGAAAATAAAAAGGGAGAAAGAATAATGAATCCAGGTAGACAATAACCCGAGCGAGCAGAGTTTCACATGAGAGCGCTCAAAGTTAAACAAACAGGTTTTCTTCTCTCTCTCTTCCTATTGTCAGCAAACCAGATCATCTGGGTGAAGGACATGAGCTGCTTTGAAACCGCCTACAAACTCTTAAATCGGAAATTGCATGTGCCGACCTTGCCCGAGCACGCCGGGCACATTGCTAGTATATATATATAGCTATTATTAAGATGTCAAATGTCTCTCTTCCACTTTTTCTATCTTTATTCAAGCTTTATAAAAAGACAACACTTCAATTGAAACAAAGAATAACTATAGTTATTATTGTCTTAATTCATACATTTAATTATTTTAGGTTGTCATGTATCTCCCTTCGCTTTTTTGCTCTTTATTCAGTGCTTAAAAAAATGGTTACAGTGATCGGATTTAGCTCAAATATGCGCCGTTTTTTCGATAATCAGTTTCCATCAAGACGGCAACTTCAAAATACTCCCCTCGTAGAAGTCCGCCTCCTTTTTTGCGAAGAACTCGGACAGCCACATTTCACAAGCCTCTTTTGAGTTCAACTTTACACCACTCAAGAGCGTTCGCCATGGACTGGAACAGGTGGGTATCATTTGGCTCTATGTCGGGATATATGATGGATGAGATAAACCTCCCATCCCAGCTCCCGTAGCTTTTGGTGAATCATCAACGAAGTGTGTGGTCTGGTGTTATCCTGGTTGAACACTTCACCCTTCCGTTTGCTAATTCTGGACGCTTCTGGTCAATCAACTGCTTCAAGCGGTACAGTCATTCGTGATATGTAGATGGTAGAATTAAGTGTCTGGCCACAAGGGAGCAGCTCATTGTGGATGATTCCCTTTCAATCCCACCAAAGACAAAGCAAAACCATGCTGGCCGTCAATCCGGCTTGGCCACTGTTTGGACGATTCACCAGGCTATGAACACGACCGTTTTCGCTTGATATTGTCATATGTGATCCATTGTTCGTCAACAGTCACCATTCACTTCAAAAAAATGGGTCGAGTTTGTTCCGTTTCAGCAGCATATTGCAGGCGTTGATTTGGCCAAAAGGTTTTTTTTTGCGTCAAATCATGCGGCAACTGAACATCAAGCTTTTTATATCCCGCCTTCTACAGATGGTTTTATATGGTTTGGTGATCAACTACCATCTCCTGAGCGATGTCACGAGATGCCAGATACCGGTGTAATTCGATGGGCTCCATGATTTGATCGGTAGTATCGTCACAAAGAGGCGGAAGGGAGATATTTGTAACGTAAACACTTTTATAAATTATTTTTCTCTGTATATAACTTTTTCTAACGAAGAAGGTACAATTTTATAAACACAATATGAACATATATATATATAATATTTCTCTTACTATAGTATAAATGAAATAAATTATAATATAAAATTGGGGAAAAATCGAATCTGCATTCATATAAAATGTTTGCCAATATGGTAATATAACTTTTGAATTCTCGAGCAATTTGAAGTATCCAACTTTACAAATAGTCTGTATACAATGTGTTATTATGTGCATGACTTACACAGGTAAACAACAAACTATGGGACAAAAATTATATCAAAGGCTCAATAAGTTTATTAAGAAATATATTATTATCTCAATTTGAACAAATAAATGAATGTATCTTACATTTAAGCAAATAATATATATCTTCATTTATACTTATTTTAAAATATTACGTATGTATATTAAAATATCATTTGACTAAAGACCTCCTACGAATTGATCCATTCCTAACTAATCAATAAACGCATTGAACACATGCTGTTTTGAGCGAAAAGGAAAATATACACTACCACAGAATATTTACAAACTTGAGTTCTATCTTGATTGCAGCACTCTTCAAGGAAACAGGAAATAAATAAAACTGGTATAGCAAGCCACAGTCTATTCCGGTGCAGTGAATTAATAACGTTTCCGCTTTGCAATCTTCTTCTTTTTAAAGTGATGTTATTTAAAATTATGAGTCTGAATATCTTAAAATACCTTCTGGCAAAACAAGCATTCATGAGATATTTTAAAGCTATGCACTTAAGGCTTAAAAACACTATACAAAATAACATTTATATTTAATAGACATAGTTTGGTTGATACGTGTTGAGGATAGTCCACGGCATTCCTGTTTCAAGCATAAAAGTTATATATATATATATATATATATATATATATATATATATATATATATATATATAGTACAGACTTGTTGACTTTCGCGAAAAATTGTCGTTCGTCGTTAGTTTGTCGTTCGCCAAAAGTTGTCGTTCATCGTTAATTTTAAATTGAATCGTTCATCGTTCGTTTGTCGTTCGCCCTTTAAAAAAAAATTGACGACATTTTTTTAGAAAATAGATTTCTGAAAAAAAGTGATGACTTGTTTTAAAGAAAGAAATTTCTGAAAAAATTGATGACGTATCTTTTAGAATGGACATTTTTCCCATGAAAAATAAAAATCTTTGTCTTTTTTTTGGTGCCAAAAGTTCATCATTCGTGAACGACAACAAATGAACGATAAATCAACAAGTCTGTATATATATATATTCTTCAAAATTGATCTTCCTCTCTCGGGCAGAGTCAAACATGTCCCCTCAAATTTGAGAACCAAGCACGCTTCCACTGATCTTTAACATTTCACTATTTTCATTAGGTGTTTACTGTTGTTAGAATTAGATAGGCAATATACTAAAAGTATGAATACATGAATTCAACTCGCCAGTGGGACAATCATCAAGAGCTGCAAATCAGCTTTTAACGATCAACTATTGGCTCCGTTGATCTTTGGGGTTTTCAGAGAGTTGGCTATGGAGACCATTTGATGTACATCCAGATCAAGCCCTTCAAACACATCATAATATATTGAAAAGTTGAAGTAATTATTTATTACAAAAGAAATTATGTATTTTTCAGTTTGGACCACAATCGATGCTGTGTAAGTATCTTTGAATACTACTACACATCTATGTAGATTTAAGTACTTTAATATACATAAACCAAGAGGACGACGGTAGGGATGGCGATAATTCTTTTCAGAGAGTCCTTTAAAGAATAGCGTAACTAACATAATATAGTAACAGTTAGAGATATACATTAAATGTGTATACTCGTTGCACAGATAAGAGGCGATTGTCATTATCTACATATATAAGTACTTCTGCCCAAATGGGTATGAACTTATATGGTTTGATAATGCTTGCTTTATCCATGCTAATCTGAAACAAATTTAAGAGAGACTTAAAATAGAATTAACACTCCACACCCTATTTCTAAATTTGATGCCTCATGTCCTATTTTAAAAATAGTATTTCCCGGAAAATTCTCGGTTTAATGATGAGTGACATTTATTCCTTGTATTTAGATATAGATATATATATATATATATATATATATATGTGTGTGTGTGTGGGTGTAGTGATGTCATTGCCAGTATATCAGGAAACGACTGGAACACCTTTTTTCGACGGACCGGGACTTCAGTATATATTCGTTCTTTCGTTATTCTGAAAGTGACGACGTTTTTTTAAAGGAAATAAATGCCCCCCCCCCCAAAAAAAAGTGACGACGTTTTTTTTAAGAAAAAAGTTTCAAAAAAGTAATCACGTTTGTTTAGAAAATATTTTTTTAATATTTTAAAAATTCTTAAAGTCACCGGGCCGGAAGTTCAAAAATACTGGGACCCGGTCGGGTACTCGGTCGTTTCCTGATATATATATATATATATATATATCAAGTATATATTATATAATTTGAGTAAATAAAGGGTTTCATTAAATATAGGGATGTTTTCATTGGCGACCTTTATATGATACAAACTTTTGAATTGTTGTTTGAATTCAATGGAATTTAATTGATAAATCGAATTTAATTTATTTCCATATAATAATCAAAAATAATTATCTTTTCCAAAAGTTGTAGAACGCTGCCCTTCCCGCTTGACGGGCCTTGTTTTAAATACTTATATTTGCTCTATTTACTCTGTCATACGATAAATGATTTATTTAGTTATTATAAAATAAGTAATCAAAGCACGTTTCAAGATACTTATTTATGATGATGTTTTAATAAGGCAATATTTAACGACTAACATGTTACATCATATAAAAGGTCTATGAACTTTGAGTTTGTGAACAGTTGCGTGTCCCATCCTTTGCTTTATCAACAAAAAAAACTTATTTGATTTGTATATACGACACGCATATGTAGGTGTAACAATGCATATTTTTGGTTATAAAAAATAAATAGGTTTGCCAGAATAGGTGTTAGTTCTTGTTCGTTCATTAATATAAGGAGCGAAGAGTATGATGGTGTATTCGATAAGTCCATACTACAAATGTTAAGTATTACTGAACAAGCAGTCTACTACGAATAAAGGTTTGCAACATGGATCGTCGATTTCTGTCCTCAAATTCGTCCATATCCAGTCTTTTCGGTGCAAATATGTTTTGATGGTCATACAATAACTAAAATAGTAACTTAAAATCGTTGTTTATTTATCTAATTTTAAATATTGGCCGAGGAAAATATGGACTAGGAAGAAATGGACCAGGGTAAAATGAACCAAGAAGATCTACACCAAGGTAGAAAAAGAAAATGATGACTCATGGAGGAAATGGACTAAATACATAGGTAGCCCAAAGACAATACGTATTATGTACAATAATTGGGTGATTTTAAAATAAAATATAAAATATAAAAAATAATAAAAAGACGGTTTATAAATATTAGGAAGACTTGACCGAAGAAAATATGGACTAGGAAGAAATGAACCAGGAGAAAATGGACCAAGAAGAACTACACCAAGGTAGAACAGGAAAATTATGACTCATGGAAGAAATAAACCAAATACATGGTAGGTAAGTATTTGAGTGGAATATATCTAAGTCGATATGTTATTTATTCAATATAATACATATAATTTACTATTATTTGGGTGATTTTGAACTAAAGTTGACTACGAAAAAGCGAGCATTTATTTTAAATTGAAAAATAAAATAGTTTTATTCCATTATTTACTCAATTTATATTAGATATAGTATTTAAACGATACTCAGGTACTCAAATACTTGCCTATCTATGTATTTGGGCCATGAGTCATCAGTTTCCTTTTCTACCTTTATCCATTTCTTCTTGGTCCATTCTTTCCTGGTCCATTTCTTGATAGGCCGTATTTCCCGGGTCCATTTCTTCTGGACACCTTTTTAATGTATAACGTTTATTATATATTTTTTGATTCGTTAAAAAATTTAATGCTCTTAAAGCGAGACCAAGCAAACAATAAATGATTTTTGCAAATATGGTGCTACTAATAAACAATTATGCAACACAACAATATTAAATACACAATATAATTCTTGATGTTATAAATGTTAATGGTAGTACAAGCTTTTAATTCAAGCTGACCATGAACCGTTTCGCTCTATCCTAAGTAAATGGAAAGACCGCGATGTATGATCTTTGATGGATCAGCTTTACATACCGTCGACATTTTTAAAACCGAGAGGATGAAGCATATATGAAGGAATAAAAAAGAATTAAATTTACAATCATTAACGATTTTGTGTATGTATTTTTAGTATTGAGTATGGATCCAATATAATCATGTATTTATACTTGTTGAAGTTCGCGGAAAATTGTCGTTCGTCGTTCGTTTGTCGTTCAGCAAAACGTTTTAAGATTGAATCGTTCATCGTTCGTTGTCGTTAGTCAATCTGAAAAAAATGACGACGTTTTTTTAATAGAAATAATTTTCCTTCGTCATTCTGAATAAAAGTGATGAAATTTTTCCCATGAAAAAGAAAAATATTTGTCATTTTTTGCCGCCAAAAACAAACGACGAACATAGAATATTTTTTGTTACCGTTCGTCAATTTTTTTTTCGTTTGCAGTTCCCGAACGACGAACAACGAACGATTACAAATGAACAACAAATCAACAGCTCTGATTTACACTTTTTTGATCTGTTGAGTAACCTCTGCATATTATTGATTTAGTTGACACTTTCAATAGATGATCTATAGGCTAAATTATAGGGGATTCATGTCCCTCAAAACGGAAAAGTTTACATAATTATATTTATTTTTAGGATAATGTTCTTTACATATGTATATTTATATTTTTACCACCTCTGTATCAAACTAGTTCAATGAGAATCAATAAATCAAAACAAACAAATGAAATAAGATATTTCTAATGTAACTCGTTGTTTATAAATGTATTGAACTAAATAGATACCTTTAATAAATCTTCTTGATCAAAACATTTACTGTGCTACGTTTTTATTAATAACGATCAATTATACGCATCTAAGAAATAATACTTTATGCTTCATAAATTAAGTTGGACTTTAATTAGTGTTTTTATGAGATATTAAATATAGAGTACTCCTATTTAGCATATCAATCAAAATTAATGCACATATTACAATGATTGATGATTCCCTTATTGTTTAAGAAAAACAAAGTAATTAGTCTTATTCTATTAGTTTAAAGAAACTTATCTGTGAAACATTGGAAAAAATATTACAAATATACAAATAAACTTTTGAAATGTATTTATTTTTTTTGTATAAAGGTTTGCACATGGCACTAATGAAGTCAAGTTGGTGCCTTGAAGGATTCTATTTTGGTAAATATTGAAGAGAGTCTTAGTTATCGCGACCATAGAGATATAAAGAGCTTATTCCCTTCAATAGCAGAGAAAAATCGTTCAGCTATCGCCATTGTCCAATATAAACAAAGTAATTTGTACTACGTCATGGTAAGCAGATCATAGAAAGAGAAATATTTGTTTATATTGGGCACAAAAACGTATTCCTTTATGTCTTTATGTCATTTCTTTATATGTCTTTATATCTCTATGGTCGCGGCATTCACATTTGGTATTTGCAGAGGAAAAAAACGCTTCAAGGGGTTTTAAATTAACTTGCTAATCCATAGCTTAAAGTAATAAAAGAAAGATTAAGAACACTAATCCAAGTCTTATGAATACAAATTATAGAGCTATATTTATGTAAAAAATCCATTGGAACCATATATATATATATATATATATATATATGCACAAGAAACATCCAGACAAACCAGAAATGCATACAAATAACTCAAGAATTTGCAAATAAGAGTATTCAAGAGCTATTAATTTAAGTTTCAAACCCTAAGAATGACGCCCACATTGTATTCCCTCACAGCATATTGGTATATCACTATAATAATGGTCATGTGCTGTGAAGGATGGCATTATTGAAGTTATTTGAAGCCCCCTTCAGCATCAATGACGTAACAGAAGATAAAAAATTGCAAGGATCTCTAACATTAATTAAAGATGAAGGATTAAGACTATGTGGGGGTGCTCGTACCCAAGTTACACATAACATGTCCTCGCCAAATGGGATTTGCATTATCTAGCTTTAGTTAGGGTGTGATGTATATTCCTTCATGATAAAATACAGGTTGTGTTTTAAAACAATAAAAACATTTATATTACGTATCATTTACAATTTCAGCTTTCATCCAAAAATGATTTCAATCTTTTTAATATTATATATAATTTATATCATAAAAAATGAATGTGTTTAATATATATAGTTATATATATATATATATATATATATATATATATACATAGATTGAGCTCTAATGTCAAAAAAAAAAATATCACGCTAGTTATGACCTCATTAACAGTCAACTATTGTACACATGTTGTTTCATTGAAGGACCTAATGTGATACTTATATTTATGAATGTTTATTCAAAATTGATATGTAGATATCTTATTTGAAAAAATGTTAGTATCTTCCGTATATGAAAATAAAATGAAGGAGCGCCAACGTGGAATAGGCTTGTGACATTATGAAATATGTGTCAGAATGATGGAAATATTACATGAAAACTATAATAAATATTTTTTAAAGACATATAGATTATTAAACAGATGTGTCCTTTCATATAAGGTTATTCTTCAGGGCAGAAAATGTGAACTGAAGTTATTTATCTTCGTAACTGCCCTGAATAGTTGTACTTTTTTCCTGTATATATGTATATATATACATATATGTATAATACGTATATATATATATATTTTGCCTATATGGTTCGATAGAATTGCATCCTACAGGATACAAATAAGCATTATAGCATTAAAATTAGTCAATCGAACCTAGGATCTTATAAATGAGGTAGACCAAAACAGACCATCCCTCTCGGGATTCAAATTGCGCCTCAATATTGAGAGTTGAACACGCCTTAACACACCGGCTATCGTGCTCCTTATATATTTTTAGTGTATTCCATTTATAGACTGTATAAAATTTTCACAGATTATCATATAAAATGCTTTTACTTTTTAAAAAAGTATTATGATTAAGATCTGACTAATATCAAATACACTAATTCATGTAGGTTGCGTGAATATACTTTTTCCTCTAACTTCACTATGATTTAATATATAGGCTGAGAGAATGAGTCACTAACACGACTAAACAAGTTATTCAAATATGTAATAAAATACAACTTTACTAATGGCTAAAGTTTCATTTGTAATACAGGGAACATGAAAAAAAAATTATAAATCAAGTTAGATTATGTATCTTTCTTATTTTTATTTTATAATTACCCATATTAATAGCTATGACTTTTTAATTATGTTATACAAAATTATGTTCAGACCTTTAAAAAATATAATATGTCCTTGAACGAAGAATATATATTTAAAACTTTACACTTATATATCCTTTAAGTAACAGTTTTATTAATAAAATAATGACTCCTAGATTGAGCTCTACTTGCTGATACCAAATTACGCATGAGCTTAACAAACATAAATAATTTTGGCGTAATTATTAAGGTGGTAGTGTTTATATCAATTGAACTTACTGGCTTTTTATACAAAACACTTATATAATATATATATATATATATATTATATATATATATATATATATATATATATATATATATATACATATTCTGGCGTGGACTATTAATGTGTTAGTCTGTTATATCAGTTATACTTTTTCACCGAAACTTTATTGGATTTGCCTCTTTTTGCCAGAGTTATCTTTATACATACAGAGTAACGTACTGGAATCATTAAAATAGTTTTAAGTATAATAATGGAGTACCAGCGTGAAACTTTTATAATAATAAACAAACTATAAATCTATGATGATTATTTTTAGTTTCAGTTAATAAATGTTTAATACTAATAACTAGAGGCATATATCCACTCAGAGAGTGGCAAACCTCCCGCCGTCATGGAGCCTTCCGAGGCGGATATTTTTCACGAATGGGGAGGCGTGAGTAGAGAGACGGGGAGGGTTCCCCGAGACGGAAATTCCGAGAGGAACACGCTCCCGGCACCCAATTGACAGCACAGCGAAATCTATTGGCAGAGTAGGCTAAATTGGAAAATTTAGTAGTATTTAGCTCATTGCGCACCTTAATTCTGCACTCAGAGATGCCAAAAATTTAATCACTTCTTCCATTTTGGCACTTCCAACAACTCCACAAAATTTCATCCAAACCGTTCAGATACTTTTTGAGTTATCCTGCTGACAAACCAACAAACCAACAAACTAACAAACCAACAAACCAACAAACTAACAAACCAACAACCAACAAACTAACAAACCACACAAACCAACAAACGCCAGTGAAAACAATACCTCCTTCGGCGGAGGTAATTAAAAAGTAAACTCTCATATAATTATTGGAGTCGTTTATTTTATGACTACATATCAAAAATTTTATGGATTTTTATTTAATTAGCACGATATTCATATATACATGTGTGAATTAACTATTAAAAATACTGTAAATGATACTAGAAAAAATTGTAACGTAATTTTCTTAATAACGTCGACTCATTTTAAAAAATCCTCATCAACTACCACTTAATTCAATAAAATATATGTTTGTCAATTCACAAAATAAAGCGATTTGAAAAAGTATAAATAACTAGTAAATCAAATGACAAATACCTACAAGGAAGGAAACTGCAAATTACAATCCTTGTACAATAAATCTATTCCTATATCGAAATATTGTTATTGGGATGTGGTACTGTTACAATATAAAATTGAAACATCCCACAGATGATCCTTATTTGCTGCCCATTTAAATAAATGAATTAAAAGCGGAAAACACGATCTCTAACAGTAACTTGTTTTATACTGATGTAACACTTTGAAAATGGGTTTTCTTTTCAGTCCAAAACTATTTTATCAACTATTTTTCCTGTATTCTTTTGATTACAGTTTTTATATCGTATTGATTGCTTGATATGAGAATATACGATTACCATTGGTAACGGCAGTTAGTGTAACCTGGATAGGAAGAAAGGAGAGAGAAGTAAGGCAAAATACTCTCTCCCTCCTTCTCTTTCTATCCAGTACACTAACTGCGTTACCAAATGGTAATCGTATATTCTCATATCAAAAGATCAATTTTTGGGGGAGAGTACGTATTTGCTTATATCTCTTAAAGTATAGCGATTTTTAGAACACCAAATATATCAAATGAAAGCTTGGTTAACCAGCTTTATATTTTGGTATACTAAATCATGTCAATTTAATAAGTAGAGAGTTATATGTACATTAAAAAAAGCCTATCTCGCGTACAAAATGACGCATATAATGGATTATGTATGCGTCAGAGACAAAGTAAAATTTTGAGAGGATACCTTGACGCAAATCTAAGAAACAAATTATTATTTATTTTTTTCATAATCGATTTCTTATAGGTCAATACAGGCTCTGAATCATATGATGTAAACTCAGATTGTACTGAATTCTGAATTGATAGAATGCAACCAAGGTCATTTTTGGATTTATCATCTAAAGTTTTACTAAACTTAAAAGTACTATTTTACTCTGAAGCGAACAAGTCATCTTCTACAGGCGAGTGAAGTTAATTGATACAAAAAAGCTATGAAATAAGCTAACAATACTCACTCCCTTCTTGCTTTGTTTTTACTGAAAACTTTGTTTTATTAAAAAACATCAAACATACGTCTGGTAGTAAATTAGATTTCCTTTAAATTAATAATTATTATTGAAGTCTGTAACGTCCACCATTTTGAAGAATTTGCGGAGAACTATATTTTTACTAAATTTTTAAAACTTTGACCTCGTTGCGCGACCTCGTAATGTTGACCGATTTTGTTCAAACTTTGTATGTCGTCTTCTTTTATCACCAAGAAACAGAAAATGCTCAAATGTTGCTAACATTTCAAACATTTGAAAAATAAGAACAACCCTAATGATATATATATATATCAAATTGACAACATTCATTATTTTCCTTTAACCTCTATTTTGCTAGAAGAAGTCACTTCTTTACAATGAATATTTTAAAATATGAGCTTTTAAAATATATATATGCCAGTGGATTTATAGACCCGGAATTGTTGTATATGAAGCCAGCTACTTTGTTAATACCATTGACGTATCATAAATAACTAAAAAGGAATTCTTGTTTTAATGGTGTATCATCAAGAAATAGAGCGACTGTAGAAATGACCACTTGTTGCTAAGAGGGTTTATATATAATGTCACGTATCCATGGCCAAAGTCATTGGCAAATTAGGAAAAAAAGACAAATTAAGATGTTGTTGTTTGAAAAACATGTTTATATATAGAAATATTGTTTTTCATAATATAAATTTTGTTACATTCTTCAAATGCATCCATTATTAATACCTTAACCATATATGTTGTATATGTACAAAGGTAATGAATAACATAATGCATTAAGGGGTCCGTCTTCATAGAATTATTTTAAATTTAACAAAAGATCAATAAAATCAAATACGGTCCAAATGAATACACCATATCTTTGCATCTATACCTGATTTTCACATAAATGCTATTTTTCATATTGTTGAAATATATTAATTTATTCAAATACAAATAACTGCGGTGCTCTTATTTCCATATATTTGAAAAAGTAAATATACAGTTAATTACCTTATAAAAATTGTTTGTAATCATTTACAAGATCCCATGATTATAGCATTTAACATAAAATAACATCTTAGTTTTTAAAAAACACTTGTCATTTGATGAATTATCGAATCTTACATATATTAAAAAAACAATGGCTTATTTTATTTTATAATTAATTGATTTCTACAGATTTATGCTAATTACATTAATTTATTTACAATTAATTTTATTAAAAAGTTATCTTTAAATCCCACTCACACAAACCAATTAAAATTACTTTTGACAATTAAGATAACACTCTTTGATTATTTTTGAACCCGGATATAAAATAATATTCCGAAAAAGCAGAAGTTCATTCACTCCCAACATATATTGTTATTGTGATCAATTTAATGTCTCTAAAAAAATACAATTATTTTTATAACGAGTTTAACATGTTTTCATATATATTTCCCCCCAATAAAAGGCAAAATAATAGGAATGCTCCCTCTGTATTTCAAAGAGATCTCACTACTCGTGGGCGGCAAATACCTCTATGCATATAAATATGTGCTTCTTCCGATGCAAATTCCTTTATGGCCATCTCTTTTCAATGGTTTATATATATATAGTATATATATATATATATGCATGTATATGTATCTAAAATGCACTAACTTTATAAAAACATTTCAAAATAAATTTAGATGCATTCATTCTTGTCGAAAAATCATATTACATTAAATAATGATTTCTTGTTATAGTCTTTAGATTTACATATAACATATGGGCAAATAGACTTCTTTATTTTACAGACTTGGCAGTTGCAAAAGAAGTTTATGAAATCATATTTTGTATCAAAAAGGAGTGACAAATATAATGTTGTTAATGCTATTTTTGCTTTTAAATAATAAATGGCCATAGAAGTGTAATAGGATTTTGTACACGGTTTTTGATAATTATGTATAAAGTTGATAATTACAGAGTAGGCAAAATTCTGAAGAGAAGGAAAAATTCTGGATTTTCAAGGGAACATTGGAACTGCTATTGAACTTTTATTTAAAAGAAATAAATTTGGAGCCATCATGGCAATCAATTTTAGCAAAGCCTTTGACACAATAGAGCATCGGCATATTTTTAGAGCAATCAGAAAAAATATTCCTAAAATATTTTTCACCCTATAAGAGCCCTCCTCTACAATGCTTCTTCCACAATCTCTATGGGAGAAGTAGAAAGCTTTGGTGTTTTTTTGGGTCTACAAAGTACATAATTAATTTTTATGTTGGCGATGTCACTCAAATGATTGAAGAAAATCCTGATGAACAATGAATCAGAACAATTGAAGTAATTTTGGGCCACTTTGAAAATATAAATGCAGTCTGGGCTGAAGGTAAATCATCAAAAACTTATATTCTTCCACTAGGCAAGTGAAACTCCATAAATGACTTGATCATCATGGATTGTTCTGTTAAACAAAGTGCGTAGATTTTAGGAATTATTTGGGAAGGAATGGATGTATTGGAATCGAATTGGTTGAATGTAAAAAAAATATCATCAGTCGTTCGATCTTACTCTAGTAAAATAATAACCTCCAAAAGAGGATCACCTCTATAACTATATCATTGTCCCTGCCATTCTTTTTTAAGCAACTTTTGATCTTGGCTTGCGGAACGAGCCCTAATGGAAGAAGAAATGTGGCTCAACACTATACGCTTCTACCTAAACGGCTCAAAGATGAGCTTAAGGTTTCTGAGAAACCTATTACGACTATATAAAGGTTTAGGAAGAATCAGAAAAGAAAAAACTTCATCGATTTTTAATCATACATTCAAAAGTTTAACATTAAACTTTTATGAACTTTATTCGTTATTCGATCAGGTTTTGTTCTTTATGTTGTATTTGATAGTATACTTATGCTTTTCTAAAATATTATTTTACGCAATAAATATAGGTTATTGTTGTAACTGCGTTTTATTAATTGTATATTTTATTTGTAGATTAATTCTGTTTTGACTTTAGTTAAGGTTTTAATGTTAATCTACATATAATTTTGAATCATATTTACATATTTATATGCAATAACTCTAATCGAATAATTTTTTTTGTGGCTGATGAAGTTATTCGATCAGAGCTATTTGAAGGCACTACAAAGACCAGGATCACACCTAGGAGGAGGTCTAAGTTTATTGACTAAAATATCACCCAATTTTTTTCAAAAGGCTTAATAGATATATCAACGCATCTGCATTATGAATGGCGTTTTGTTTTTAAAACTAGCCCTGCTTTCATTTTGTTAATATTGGAAATTGATTTTATTAATGACAATCTAGAAATTTGTTCACTTTTTTGGCATCTATTCAATGATTAATATGGAAGGGTACCCTTCTCTTTATTCTAAGTCTACAGTTGATATTGTTCGGCAAAACTATAAGAATAAATTTTTCTTCCGAAATCTTCTTGCATAAAAAGCTGGAGTGGATTGCTTTATCTCGAGAGATTTATTCATTCAACGATCTTCATCGAGAGCCACTATTTAATTCTGGAAAGTTATTCTTTTCACTTAGAAGAGCGGCAATCTCTCATCAAGTTCCAAATCCTTGGCATTTGAAGATACTATTTTTGGTCGAATGCTAAAGAAAAAGCTCACAAAATATGTTAAAAATAAATTTTAATTTCGGGAATTTATGAGGACCAGAGGTTATCAGCTCAATGGCAAATACCGTTGGGTTGTATTTTCTTAAAGACTCCATGCAAAGATTATACTATATATATATTAAAGCGATTGACCTCATTAGCTTATTGGTACTTAGTTCCAAAATATACACAAGTAAAATGTACAAATATAAATTATATTTTTATAATTAGTGAAAATATTCGTAAAAAGAGCTTTTTGGAGTGATTTTTGGATCTTTAAGATAAATAAAAATGTAAGCCCGTCAAGCCAATTATAATGTAATATTTCTTTTTTTTCTATTGAATGATGGATTGGTTATGTTTCGTATCTCCTTCAGCTTACTGTTTTAAATCCTGTTTCCGCTGTGACGTAATAACTTTAAAGAAAGAAAAGCCTTCTCAAGAAACCTCTAGATATTCATCTTGAGGTACGATTGTCGTTCAGTTATTCCAGATGTTTCTTACCACACGAATCCCATTATTTATATTTAACTCTCGATGAATGAGCAATCTATATATACTATGAATTTCTGTGTTTTTAATCAATAACATTTACCATTCTCATAAAAAACTTCTTTGTCAAATATTATTTTAAAACTGCCAATCATTATTTTGTCGCTATGTCTCTATTTGATACTCAAAATATGAGACTGGCGAAGCATCATATTACTTCTACCTTAAAATATATTAAAAAATAAACTCATTCTTTCCAAGGTTAATCGTAATATACATGTCTAAAAATCCGGGCGTCTTCTCTCGAGGACTAAAAGCGCTAGAATAACACATTTTTAAACAAACTTACTAATACACTTATGCCCGATAATTAGAAAGTATTATTATAACTAATATTTAGTTCCTACCGAATGAAAGACTTTCATTAGTCAGGAGAACTTATTCTGGTATAGCTAAGTATAAAGAAAGTTAAATTTGGAGAGTCGAAACGAGGATACTTTCTAATGAGGTTGCTGAATCCTCTCGAGAGAGGACAAACTTGCGTCCTCAGCATTGAGATTTGAGCATGTCTCCACTGAGCTAACTGACTCTTTAGCATGCACAACATGGATACCGACTCTGGAATCTTTTTCTATAACATGATTGGTGAATACAAAAAACAGTCATGAAATAGGGTATCACTTCACTCAAGGCTGTTGAGGTGGTGTGAACATCAACACAGAGGTTAATATTTCATCCCTAAAAACAGTAAGCCTTATGGGCCTCATTCAATGTCATTACCAAATCTTTTGAATAAACTGTTTTAATATTGCGTATTAATATTATATTTTAAACAAGCAATGCATCACGCTAGGAAAGAAAATGAATTTTGTTTTATTTCTCATCACAATAAATAGATCAGTTTTTTTTTTACTAAAAAAGTAGAAAGGGAAAGAAAATAGAGCTACCAACTGAAAAAATGTTTATTGATGAGTGTGCAAGAAGTACTACCATATGTATATCATCTTTTAAGTTTATATTTATATTGTATTATATACAGTTTGGAACAATAAAAATAAAGCAGCATATACAGCTTTTTAAACATCGAAATTCTTCATCCCCAATCCGTATACAGTTTAAAAGTTTCTCAAATACAAAGTATGCCACATGTATGCCATTGTTGGCATACTCGATGGGTACATCAGCCTCAAGGGGCATCAATACAAATAGGAAAAGACCATACGCCCAGCCTGAGGACTCTGATTAGAGGTCACGAACCACCGCACCATCTCATCCTTGATTTCCCACCAACAAGGGCGAAAATGATGGCTCTCGAGGGAGAGATTGAAGATTTATTAAAATATTCCTGGAGGATTATATTTTTAAAGCTTACAAATGTGTATATACTTTTAAACAAATTCCCTTTAGTAAAGACTTCTTAATATTAGACATAGCAAAAAATATTTTGAATTTTTAAATTCAATAAACAATATTTAGTTAGGTTTGGATTTTGGCATTTTTATATTTCTATTTTAAATTTATTCTACCAATACACGTTTTGTGATAAATCCTGGTTTTCTGCTGGTAAGTATATGATTGATTAAGTGTGTTTGGTTGTTTTCTTTGTTAGATATGATTATTATTTATATTTAAGACGTCCAGATAACACGATAACAAGAAATATATATTATTGCCTTATGGCAAAAACAAACGTATTAAAGATCGTGGCTTGTAGATAAGTTAACTAACAGTTCATACCGTATTAAGTACAGTGAGATGGGTCCAATCTGGGATATAAACAAACAAGTTTTTTTAATCTAACAACTTTTGACGATTAATGTAAATATAAAATACGTTTTAAAAAACGCTTGATTACTTTTTGCCCAGTAATATTATAAGACAGATTGATCCACGTAGGAGCAAAAAAATAATATTTCAAATACTAACTCCCACTCGCAAGTGGTGTTTATAAAGGAATGCGCTCGAATTTCAAAATAAAAAGTGTATATTTTTTTAAGCCTCATATTAACTAATAGGAACACAGCCCGCGCATTCAATTCTTACATATTTCATGGCATGAATGGGGGTACAAAGACGATGAAAAAAATCCCATAACGTCGAGTCATGTTTTTGTTGTAAGAAAAATGTTTGAAAGGTCAATTAGTTATCTACATACATAAATGACTTATTGTTATGTAAACAAGGGCCTCTTCATTAAACGGTTCAAAAGCAGACAGGGTACTTCAAAACTCTAACAAATATATTGAGAATAATAAATAATAGTGGCCATGAGAATATTCTTAACAGTTCTTTAAGTTTTTAGCGAGTTAAATTAGTTTTTATCATAAAATAGTATTTCGATTACTTTTATAGGCTTTGAAAAACGTTGTTGTTTCTTATATACTTTTAACGCGCTAAAATCAACTATGTATATTATAATTTCTAATACATTACAAAATGTATTTAACTTAACATTTAACTATCTTTTAACTGAAAAATATTTTCATTTGGGTGGCTCGTTATTAGTTAGATATAACTCACAGATACTTGTCCACTGCCATCTTTAGTGAATTATCCATCCGCTATTTTCTATACATATAAAATATATCATATTTTGCCATCTATTCATTAAGAGAAAATCTTTATATTTCAATACTGTTGTCTTGTATTCTACATTACATGGGGACAATCGTAGAAGAATTGGAATCGTCCTTATAGAGTCAGTAGGTCGAGTTCTAAATCCGCCCTATCTTGAACAAGTGCTGATTTAATAAATGAAACCATAACAAACTTAGCATATTTTACTGATAGTTGAAAAACTTTTTATTACCTCCGCCGAAGGAGGTATTGTTTTCACTGGTGTTGGTTTGTTATTTTGTTGGTTTGTTAGTTTGTTGGTTTGTTTGTCAGCAGGATAACTCAAAAAGTACGCAACGGATTCGGATGAAACTTTGTGGAATTGTTGGAAATACCAAAAGGAACAAGTGTTCAATTTTGGCATCTCTGAGTGCAGAATTAAGATGCAAAATGAGCTAAATACTAATAAATATTTCAAGTTAGCCTACTCTGCCAATAGATGTCGCTGTGCTGTGAAATCGGGTGCCAGGAGCGTCTTCCTCTCGAAATTTCCGTCGAGGGGACCCTCCCCCGTCCCTCTCTACGCCGCCCCAGTCGTGAAAAATCCGCCTCGGAAGGCGCATAAGACCCCGTGATGGTGGAGGTTTACACTCTCTGAGTGTATATATGCCTCTAGTTAAGATATATTTTTAGATGAATTTCTGTAATTGCCGACAAACCTAAATTCCTTTCTATTCGATAAATCATTGATTTCAAAGATGCCCCAAGCATTATTTGCTTGTCCAGAAGACACCGCGAAGTGGGATAGATGTGCATATCGAATCGACATTATTTCTTCATTTTGATAAAACTATTTTCTTTATGTTTTTATTCGGAATGGTGATCCATTTATAGATAGATATAAGCGAGCAACATAACCATTCTCTTATTATCGAGTATGAAGGGCTGCTTTATTTAATTATATTAAAAGACGGCAAAGGAGGAGTCCATTCAAAGGATTAATAAATGACGTCATTGATCTAGCCCCATAAAAAAGACAATCCTTAGTATTTTAAGGGTGAATTTCTTCTCTCTGAATTACTAATGTTTACACCTAACAGCCATGAGTGAAGTGATACTTTGTAGAAAAATGCCAACTGTTTTGTTTTTTACTATTCCCTCTTCTTTCTTTAACCAATCACAATAAAGAATGCCACTTTTTCTTGTCCTTATGCATATCTAAGCACCAAGCTTTCTAAGATGTCCTTTGCCGCTGCTATCGATGTCTCTTCTTACTCGTGCTAACATGATGATGGACCCAAATGGTAGATCAGATTTATTGATTTCCAATTCATTAAATTTTTTATATACTATACACATTCCAATATTTCACGTTTTTTGATAGTAATTTTTGGGGCATTTTCCTCAAAAAGGACAATATACGTTTGGGTTACTTTAGGAGACATTGAACGTTATTCGATTCGTTCTTTGCTTTTGACAATCGTACGGTATATTTGAAAGTATGACTTTTGTAACATTCACAATGAGACATAAAGATATAGAGAGCTTATTCCCTTCAATAGCAGAGAAACATCGTTCAACTGTCGCTCTGCTCAACAGAAACATAGTAATTTGTACTACGTCATCGAAAGATGATATAAGAATAAAGTAGATTCTATATTGTTTCATAAAAATGAACAAAATTTGAATGAAATTTACGTTTTGTTTTTCTAAGTACTAAGGTAAAAGTGGGAGCGTTCTCTTGTGGTGAAGTTCTTAACTTTGCAAATAAATAAACAGCTACGTAGCTCCAATGGATAACTTTTAGTATTATAGAGCAGATGCATAAATTAACATTCAATATAAGCACATTATATGCATTGATTACTAGACCATTTCATATCGGGCAATAGGAGACAGTAAATGAAATATATACATAGCCTTCCATTTCTACAAATTAAAGTAACATATATATTTACATAAGATTAGTATGTATTACATTTCAAATAATCTCTAATAAAGTATAACAAATATGTACTTAATTGTCCTTTGGTAAAAAATGTCCGTTATTAAATGTATATGAAGAAGTCACAGATCAGATACAAAAATAATTATCTCTCTTTCTTATCTACCGTACCGAATATCGATCGATATACTGTGATATATAATAAATATACCGAATACCGATATTGATTGGTAGAATGTTTATACCGAATATCGAACCGCGGTAGATTTTTCTACCGAATCCAAGCTCTGATATATACATGTATATATATATATGGTGTTTTTCAATAGCAAAAAAAGCTTTTGTACATGTTAGGGCTTTTTAATGTACTTCAAGACATAATATGACCAAACAGTTACAAACCACGCAGTTTTTTATACTTCATCATCGCTTCAAGGATGATAAGATGAGTTGTAAATAAATATATTTTAAACTCATCCTGACCTATGCCCATGTAAATAATTAAGCTAAATTATGTAACAAGTAAGAATACATGAAATAAAACCCTTTAGTCAAGCATTAAATTGAATATATATTGCCTTCTCTTTACATTATTGTTATTATTATTAAAAGAGGTTCAAAATATTAAAATGACCACTGCTTAGTAATAAAGCCCTCCATTGATTGGAGTAGTTTGTAATTACTATGGTAACATGGGGTTAGCAATAAGAGAGAGAGAGAGAGTAAATTGAACCATTGTATGCATCATGCTCTAGACACAACATATTGTGTCTTCTATCTTAAACTGAGCAGCCTTGTGTACATAGTTCAAAGTATGTAAATTATTTATATCTCTCCCTCCAGTAGGACTCGTTGTCCTTGATAAATGAGACCTTGAAATTAACATACGTAGCTTTTTGTGTAATGCAAGTACTGCTCTCTTTAAGAATGATGCTTCCTAAAGGCCTACTACATAGATATATAATGGGATATTGGGTTATACCTACATTGATGAAGATGAGAAAACGCCAAAATAAAAGATAAGACCTTATATTTTTTGATTACCTCCGCCGAAGGAGGTATTGTTTTCACTGGCGTTTGTTGGTTTGTTTATTTGTTTGTCAGCAGGATAACTCAAAAAGTACTGAACGGATTCAAATGAAACTTTGTGGAGTTGTTGGAAATGCCAAAAGGAACAAGTGATTAAATTTTGGCATCTCTAAGTGCTTTTTTAATATGCAAAATGAGCAAAATACTACTAATATGAAATGGGGTCTCTATTCAGGAGTAGGAAAGAACAAACGCTAAAAAAATATTCATTGACGTATTATTGTTCATATATCAGCTCAGGACTATGTTAACCCAGTGACGTAGCTTAAACTTCTTCCTCGTCCCGTCTCTGAGTGCTCTTTTAATATGCAAATGAGCTAACAGAGAGGAAACAATGATTAGAGATAGAAAATCGGGCGTGTGAAAGGGAGAATGTTTGAATGGGAATGTTGTGGGGATCGGCGGAGGTACACACTCTCGAGTGTATACATGCCTCTAGTTTTCACTGGCGTTGGTTTGTTGGTTGGTTTGTTTGTCAGCAGGATAACTCAAAAAGTACGGAACGGATTCGGATGAAACTTTGTGAGTTGTTGGAAATGCCAAAAGGAACAAGTGATTAAATTTTGGCATCTCTGAGTGCAGAATTAAGATGCAAAATGAGCTAAATACTAATAAATATTTCAAGTTAGCCTACTCTGCCAATAGATGTCGTTGTGCTGTGAAATCGGGTGCCGGGAGCGTCTTCCTCTTGAAATTTCCGTCGAGGGGAACCCTCCCCGTCCCTCTACGCCGCCCAAGTCGTGAAAAATTCGCCTCGGAAGGCTCATAAGGACCCCGTGACGGCGGAGGTTTGCACTCTCTGAGTGTATATATGCCTCTAGTTATTTATATCTTACATCCCACAAAATATGTACTTCTTGTTCTGAATTTGACTTTGTTGGCTACTTCTGAAATGTGAGCTGGAGTTTTCATAAAGTATATTATATTTATGTACAATGGTAGTTGTACTTACTCGCTATGAATTCATTGGTAAAGCTAAAATATGTATTATCTACACAATCTTTTTTCTTTATAAGATGTTTTTAAATTCTTTTTATGCGTTAAATGCTATGGGTAGTTGTCATTTGGAGACAGTATGATAAATATAAACTCAAATAAAGATTTGCCATAGGGGTTGAACTAAATTTATTGTATGAAAATATAACATATTCAAAATAAGAATAAAGAAATGGATAGATCATTGATTGGACATCATCCCTAAGAAGGTTCTAGATTTAAAATGAAATTGAATTGCTAAAACTATAATGATTTTATCTGTTAGGATGCAATATAGGCCAAATATGTATATATGATATATGATGAAGGTTTTTGAAGGCCCCTTCTTGAAATCAATCAAGATGACTTATGCCGTCATAATATCTGTTAAACCAAAAAACCTTTCTTGGCAGCTTTATTTTTATTTATTGGATCCTTTATGAGAGATGTACATATTCTTTGTTACTCATAACAATACTTAAAACACAATTTCAAATCAATCAATAATATTTTAGGTCATATCCAAGCCTTCAGATGAAGATAATGCACAAACTGGAGCGCTTTATGCTTTTTAATGGTCCAACAGCCTTTAGGAAAACATGTGGCAACTTCTTTTCAGACCTCCACTTTTATTTTTCACTTCGATCCTATATAAATCTAAAAAAATATTTATCTGATTAAATGTTGTTGAAAAAAGTATTACATTCACTCTAATCTCGCAGCAGCACTCGATTTTTTTCTACCATAGAAATATAATAAAAAAACCCATAAATATTTTTTGAATTACTTTCCCTTTTATGATGTTCATATGTATTTGTGTAATATTTTATAATTTGATGTATATAAATGTGATATTTAGATTGTCTTATTACTTTCATTTTAAGATATTCTTATGCTTTTTTGTTTTAATATTTCATAATCTAATGAATATATATTATTAAGATTGCCTTACGATATGGAGATTAAAGGTCTCAAAAAGAATAATCATTGACATTAATTAACATCTATTAAAATCTTATAAAACTTGAACATTATAAATACAATCAGCCATTCAAAAAATATCAATATATTTTTTTATTGTACCAAGGCAAAATTATTTCATATAAAAACATACGTACAAAATCACATCATGCAAATGCAATAATTTTTTGGTTAAAGATAAATCTTTTGATGGGAGAAAACTCATCTTTAAGCTAAAAGTTGCTTTAAGGATTAAAAAAATGTTGAAATATAAAGAAAAAATCACCCCAGTTGTTAAAAATTAATTTTATTCAAAGATGGTCATAAATCAATCATAACAAGTTATTTATATTTGCTATTTTAAATACATCTATAATTTTTGCATTGTTATTTCATATTAATTAATCAATTTTATGTAAAATAAATCCCTAAGTCGTGATATTTTTTCCATTATTGCAAAAATAATGTACGAGGTTAACGAATCAATTATGTTATACTACAAAAATGTAGTTAGTCGGCAACAATATTTGTTATTTTATATTCTTGCCAAGGGGAAGATGCCAGCTTTTTTTCTCTAAAAATATTTAAATATTGGGAGCTCAAACGGTAGTGCGTTTCCTTCAAAACAATCATTCAATGTTTTTTATGGTGCTATTTGGAAGTGTTGCAAACGATATACACAATTTTATTTTGAAGCTAATTATCCCCTCATATAATGAGCCTTGAGATTAATTTACTGTGAAATAAGTATTTGCATATTTAAATATTGGGTATGAGCGTATTAAGTCATTATTTTGAGGTGATCGTGAGCAGTCGAAATTAACCTATTATACAAATTATCTTGCCTTTTTTGTTGGTTGACCATAAGCTATGTATATTTAATTTAATAATATCTGCCTGCAAAAGTAATTGATAAGTTAAAATAAAAAACAAATATTTTATATTTCAATTATACATACATACATATATATATAAAATTAGTTTTATTTTGTACTTTATTTTGTTTAACAAAATATTAATACATGTTTTAAATATTGAAAAAATTGTAGATGGATTTTGATGTTCACATTTGTTATTCACGTAACACCTTAAAGTCGTCTCTATGTACAGTTTGATTTCTCTATCATGTAATCCGGTATTCCATACATGCCAACTAAGTAAATTAGTTTTGCAAGCAACCTTTCTCACGTTTTGAAGCCATTTTTTATTTTAATTTTCTAGTACATTATTAAGTCATGTGTAACTACATAATCGACATTTTATGAAGAAGTATGTCATTCGACATAGCATATCATATTTCATAAGCCTTTAATAAACTTTATTTTAACACTTTTGGAGAGAAAAACAATTGTAGCACACTCTGGGATAAAAATGAGACCGTTTTTGTCAATATATGCTGTCCTTGCATGATTCATATTTAAGAAAGAAAATTTACAAGTTCGATGGACAGCAGATATCAAGAATTCTAGGGCTGCTCAGTGGTCATATATTTCGAATACGCCATCTGTATAAAAAGTATCCTTTTTCTGTGACTAAATAAAAGCCTTGCTTAAGAAAATAATTGGCTTTGTGGGAAGAAGAAGAAGCTTCTTATCATCTCATCCACGACTTTTGTTGCATAATGCAGGAAGTGACCGAATTCAGTGTTGAAAAAGTACAAGAAAGAAATCTTTTATTGGAAGAACCAATCGGTAGGGATATTTTTTTTGTTAATGCATACTTAAACAATTTAACAAAAAATATATTGACACTTGAGTATACCACTACAGGCTGATACCATAGAGATACATATAGATATGGAGAGCTGATTCCCTTCAACAGCAGAGAAACATCGTTCAGCTGTATTTTTGTGTCCACTATAAACAAAGTAATTTGTACTACGTCATCGTAAGCTGATCATAAAGATATATTCTATCTCTATGCTCAGCTTACGATGACGTAGTACAAATTACTTTGTTTATATTGGACACACAGATACATCTGAAAGGAATAAGCTCTCTATATCTCTATGGCTGATACCGGTTTAGATTCAGGTGTGGTTTGATTTATCAAGGAACAATACAAACAAACAATCATTTTTAAGCCGTTAATCGATCTATAAATATATACATTGGTTTTATTCCAACTTTCACAAGATAATGTAAAGGCACTAAAGTAAAACTCTCGGTTTTTATTGTTATTTGTTGTTGTATTTTATTTTGTTTTATAACCAAAAAACAACTCTCGGAGTGCCCCATCTCTCAAATATGAAAGGACACAATAATAATTTCTTTGGCTCTGTTCTTTTAAACGCAGACAGCGTGAAGATCGCAACAAATGACAAAAAGTGTTTTTATATCATCAATAAAGTTATTTTCATAATATTTTCTAGTTTTATAGATATAAGAAATACTATCGGACATTTATCGGCTATCAACTATATCTGATGAAACCTAGGCCCTTAGAATCAACTATCAGTCTACCTTTAATAGGTAATGTTTAAAATATATCTGCATGGATTCTACAACTCAATCAAACCCAATAGGCTAAAAAGATATCAAAAATTCAATTTCATTCTGGAACATCAATGTCATTACAGACCTGAATCAATGTAATAAGAAAATAAGTCAAAATGTGAGCAGAACAAGATAAATAAAATAACAAGGCATAAATATTATTTCTGCTTGTTCTCTTCATACCAGGGGCGGAGTGGGAAGCATTTGTCCAAAGGGACAATTCTGCCCTAGCCGGCCTTATACCGCCCCAATATGTACAGTGTACATATTGTAAACACTGTATACTGTCATATTTTTTGTGGCCTTTGAAAGGTTCTATACATATAGATTGTACGTCTTTTATGTATTTACTTTTTGTAAGAACGTATTATTAAAATCATAGTTTTATTTAAACTGTCGTTCATTTGTATTATCGTTCTGTAACTTTGCACGAAAATTTATCATATAATAAGTAAGGTGACTTCACATTTGTCCCTAATTGTTTACCAAGTTCATGACCTTCACTTTACAAAAAGTAATGGTTTCTGGTTTGCACAACAATACTTTGTTGGATTTTTTCCAACCAATTCAGATAACTGTAAACACCAGTGGGAATGCCATCATTTGTAACTAGGATCATGCTTGAACATCTCTCACATGCTACTTGAGTAGTGGATAGAGTCAGAAGAAATTTGTAGGCCAGAGAAAGTTTGTGGTAGGTGTCTGTGAATAAATCTTACTGTAACAAGATGGCATAATCACATAGGGCACAATTCTTGCACATTCTGCACTTGACACTTTTCAATTCTGGACCTTACACATTGCCTCACCCATTCCCTTCTCCTTCCTCTGTGACTTCTGGTGATTCTTCTTCTGAGCGTCTTGTCTTGTATTCTTCAAAGGCAGACAGCTTTTATCTCTCCCAGTGGGTGGCTAAGCTTTCCAGTTGTGTTTTTAATATATAAGCAGTGGTTTGGTTATCAAATGCTATCCAATAGCTGCTAAGATGATGCAGTGCAGATGACAGAAGTCCCTTATCCTTTACTTCAGAGAAGTTTTTAGAATCGAGTCAGGCAAAATCAGAGCAAAGCATTCTACTAGCTGTAAAGCGCTCATGAATGCTTTGTATTATGGTGTCCAGTATGAGACTATGGACATTCACCTCAAAGTCCCTCTCAGCTGCTTTCAAGGGCTTATCTTAAGTCTTGCTTTTCTTTTCTACTGTCTTTATTCAGGAAGGACTACCTCCACCTCAATTTCTTCCTTGCCCAGTAGCTCACCATTAGCCCATTCCACGAACCGATCTGTAGCTTCCTTCACACCACTGAAGTCCCGCACACATTTCTTAAGTCCCTCGTCTGTTCCCACCACCAGAAGATGTGTAGTCAAGAAGTCCATCCCACTGGTTTGAAGACATTGTGACAGTGGTGAGGTTCGTTAAAAAATCTTCAAAAAAATCTGGACTGTTAGCACTGTCTCAAAATTGAGGAGACACTCTTTATAGCCCTTCACGTTGGCTTTAGTTGTTTAACCTTCATGGTCTGGTCTTGTTGCATAACTAGCCGTGTCAAGACCACGTCCGCATTTAGGACCCTGTCTGAATTTACAAAACACCAAAATACCTGTATGAGCATAGCATCTTTTGCCCGCCACCGTGTCTGGCTTATGTGATGCAGCCTCTTGTGACGCCTGCCAGTGCTTTTTGCTCCATTTGGTGTCTACTAATATCAAATTTAGCACATCTGCATAACACCATACATGTATTTGGTTGGGGGTTTCTTCTGAGATCAGGGCAGAGAAGACTTTGTTGGTGTCCTTCATGTTGGCAGCTCGCGTCGTTGGCACATCCTACACAACAAGGCCCATCCAGGTTTAGGGCTGCAAGTGAGTCATTTCTATTAGTTTGCAGACACCATTGGTTCCACATAAAATGTACTTGAAAAAAGAGCTGTGGTGTCGGGCTCGCAAGTTTTTGAATTACATGTGAGTTCAGGATCAGCAAAATACCTTCTTTAACCCTTAGATTCAAACCATGCACATGGTATATAAGTTAGTTGGTTCTCATATAACTTGTATAAATTGAAGTATAGAGAGGTATTTAGATCATTAGAGAGAATGTTGTATGGGCAGGGCCGTTGGGAGGCTGTAAACGGCCGTTTATGCTTCTTGAGGCCAGTGGCCCATTGGGAATAGTCCCGGTACTCCCGGTGGCCACTCCACCCCTGCTTCATACTATACATTAAATGTTTAGTTGAAGGACATTGGTTCAATTGATGATTTGCATTCTGGAACTATTCCATACAGAACATGCACATGTTGCACTTGTGTATTTGGATGTATTCAAGTACAAGATAGATGACTCATGTTGGGCGTATAGAAGTTGTATTATGAGTTGCTCCATAACAAGGATTGTACATATTCATTTTTTTTGTCGGGACTAATGGATCTTCAACAAAGACTGGTTTTTGATAGTAATTGAATAATAACCATGCAATTAAACTTAAAAAGCTTCTTAAAAATATAATATTATCTAAGGTTTTGAATGTATTTTTTACATATTTAAAAATGAACTATGGAATTAAAAAAACTTTAAAATTTGGCACTAGTAATAAACGTTTAGTATCTTCTAAAAAATTATGATTTACTTTTTACTTAATGCCATTTTTGCATACTTTAAAATATATACTTATGAAAACAAAAATTGTTATTTTTGACAAGTTTTTAAGAAAAAAAATATGCAATTCATATTTGTTGATGTATTAAGATATTGTATGTATAAATAAAAATATCAAAGATCTTTATTTGGAAGTGCACCTTAAAAGTAAATAATTGATATATAGTAAAAAGTGCATTGAGTTTGAAATAATTACACCTCAAAGCTAGATGAAGCCACGACTTTTCTCCCTCTATATCTTGATTTATCTATGAAAATGCATTCAGCTACAATCCAAAACTTATAATGATTAATTACGTGAATCATAAAATGTTATGCGTCTGTATTTGTTTATAAAGAATATCTCTTTTACATCATAATTGATTATATCTTTTTTGTGGTTTTTTTAAATATTTTATAATAATATAATATCTACTCTACATATGGAAGGAGCAAAAACAGTTTTCAAATTAAAAGAGGCTACCGTCAAGGAGAATCACTAGCCCCAAGTCTATTCATTTTAGCCATTGATCAACTAATTAGAGACTTAGATGAGTAAAAAAAAGGAATTAAATTTGGAGGAGTGGAAAATAAAATCCAAGCCTTCGCTGACCACTTAACAGCCCCTTACTCGGGTACCATACAAGGTATAAAAGAGTCCCTTGATGAAACACTTCAAATAGTCGACTGCTTTGGAAAAGCCTCAGATTTAAAGATAAATTTTGCAAAGACTTTTATAATTTCAAATCTTCCAAATAGTAATGTAATAGAAAATATAAAAGTTATTCAAGAGGTTACTGTTTTAGGTACTAATATATCTATGTTGCATTCAAATGATGAAAGCAACCGGAAGAGAATTGTAAATAGAATAAGGAAAGTTGCTTCCAAACTGAGTTTTTTAATAAGCTGGAATTTGCCTACTAGAATAAAGGTATGGAATTCAATTATACTTCCAACTGTGATTAACCTTCTAAGGATAACACCTTATGACGCCAAGTTAACAGAAACTATTGGGAGATATGCTCCTCTTTCGTATTAAAGAACGGTACACCAGCATTGATTACCTAGAAGATAATTATATGTCCAAAAAGATACGGAGGACTAGGCCTTTTACCTATAAAATATGTTTGGAAGACTATCTTGTTCTCCTGGTTTAAGAGATTAGTAAAAGAAGACTCTTCATGGATGAGGACAGTTATGGAAAAACTCGGGAATAATGCAAATTTTGAGTATATAAATGGAAAAGGGAATGGACCCATGAAAGTAATCGGGTCCCTGAAATCCATAAATTCTTTCTGATCCAACTTTGCAACGATAGATGAGCTTATATCGAATAAAGTTCTTAAAGAAATGGTTTGGCAAGAACCTACAAAATACAATATTCGTCTAGATTTTTTGGCAGGTACCACATTAAAGAAAAAAAATACTTTTATCGGGGAAATATTTGATTTTAATGGCGATATGACTCTAATCGATGCACTTAAAAAGCGTAGGATCTTAAAACACATAATATTAAAGGAACGGCAAATTGGACCACGTGACAGTTTTTTAAACTTTATCAATTTTTATGAAAACAAACACATACGTTTTATAATACATACTTACAAACGAAATAAAAAACAAGTATTTAACACAAATTGAGAGACATAGAGATAGAGTTAGCAAAACCGCCCCCATCGGGTCAATAATTAAAGCAATAGAAAACCCTTTGTTTGATCCTTCCTTATATTGGTTTCGGTACAGGACAATAACAAATACTTTAACCACAAGTTATACCCAAGGTAAACTGGTGAACTATGGGAGTTGTTTCTTCTGCAAGAAATACAAAGAGACTGCATATCACTTTTTAGCCGAGTGTGAAGCGATCAGAGATGTCCGGGAAAAAGTCGCGTTAAAGGTTATATTGAAGTTGATATTGTCTTAACAAAAATCATTTCTCCTTTATTTATTTGAGTCCTTTTAAAGAGAAAATAAATTATCTTTTAACTAAAGTTTTCATTATTCTTTACAAATTCAGAAGTACCCAAACAACTATTCCTAAAAAAATTATAACAAATTTAGATGAAGTTTTTTAAACGCCTCGTTCATTATTAATTTTAATCATAGTGTAAACGTTTATCTTACGTTCAAATACGACCTCCCCCCATACCAATCATTTGTCCTTTTATGTGTTTTTTACGTTCTTCTTATTAAGTTATTTCATGCGATATTGTGTTTATATACACGTAAAAGATAAAATAAAGTCACGTTGTACTGAGGTACAAAAAAATAATAATATTTTATAAGTAAATGGTTTTCGTCATTAGTCAAAAAAGTAAAGATATTATTTTGACTAATTCTTTAACCGTAACTTAAACGTAAAGAATAAAATGTATGTGACTCTTGATATTACTTATAGTCTTCTGAAAAAAAACAATAACATGACTCGACTCATTGTAAGTAAGGACTGCTGACATAAACATATATTTCATGACTAAAATTAAACTTAAACATTTTTTGACTACTTTCATTATCCACACTTTTGTGTGTGAGGAAAAAACAATTAACTTCAAGCATAGAGATTTAATTTATTGGTTGAACGATCACCGATCCCCTTAATTATTGTTCAGTCAAGTCAATGATCTAGAGAACAATAGATTATATAATACTAAATGAATCTTATGAACACCTAAATATTTCACAAATCTTTATTCGAAAAAGGATAAGAAAACGATTTGAATTGAATTCAATCATTTTGGTCACATATTAATAGTTCACATTGCAGCTGTAAAAGGACAGAACTCTAGTTTGATAAAGAAGTGGAAAAACATAATTTTGATACCCTTAGTGGACTTTAAAAGATTTGAGATCTTTGTGTCTTGATCTGTTTGTTGCGGCAAATGAAAACATATCAACAATAAGTCAATTGAGTTATCATTTTGCTTGTGTTTATTTGTTGAAAGCTGTCACATATACAATTAGTTGATACTGTTTGCCCTAAAGATGCATTAGTTTTATTTTGTATGTGGAAGACATAAGTTGGAAAAATGATAAATGGTTGAAATGTATTATCATGAATATTTGGATCTAATATATGAACAAAAGGCTGTTTTATTATTATTTTAAGCCGTGAGTACACAGGGGTGTCATCAATTCAATAATTGTATGAACATATTAGCTCCATGTTCAACTCTATATGATGACAGCACATATTTTAACTCCCATGGAGCGGAAGGTCCTTTTGATCTTTATTCTTTTGATACTTAAGTACAGAATTGTTACCAACACTCTATCCCTGGGAAGTATATTGGAAGGACTAGTGATGAAAGATTTTGCTTTTTTTGTAAGGCTTTTGGAGACTTTGAATCATTTTTTATTGAGTGTCCCTTGGTTGATGATGTTTTAAACAAGTTAAAATTTGTTTTTTACCAATTTTCAATAATTTTAACTGAAAAGGAATTGATGTTATTTTGTATTTGGGCAAGAATCAACTCATCTCCCTTATTACAACTAAATTTCTCATGAAGAAATTCAACAAAAGTATGAAGACCCCTCCTCCCCAAGATTTCGACCCTACAATAGATACCAGTTATTGTTGCTGTCTCAAGCCGTTTGAGCAAGAATGTAATTTTTTTTGAAGATGTTGAATAAATAGTACCGAGTGTACAAAAAAAAATTGGCTCATGACTCAAAAGCTGGACATGATATTACTACTGGAGGTGAAAAAGGTATTTCATAATTAGATGTCGTGCTTCCCAGTAGTTCAAGCATCGAACGTTTGTTCTCCAAGGCCAAGCAGATTCTGAGGAGGACTAGGCAGAGACTGGGGACGAAAATTTTGAGAAGCAACTTTTACTTATGTCTAATAAAGAGGCAATGAAAAATGATCTGTGCAAACTTTATTTTTTCTATATGCACTTAATCTTTGATATAGTCGGATATTGTAAAAAAGGAAAATATTAAACATGATGTGTCAATTGCTCATTTAAAAAGGTATGTTTATATCGGTATAATACTTAATGTATCTGGGGGTAAATTTTGGTGGGTGCTTGGACTACCAAATTAAAGATGAATACTTATAAAGGTTTGACTGTATATACATTAAAATTTTACTTCGAATTAGTATACATTCGTAACTTTTTTTGTTGATCGCAATTAAATTGATCAGATTGCTGATCGGAAAAATCCCTGATCGTTATATCGCTATATCGCAAAGAATTTCTGATCGCTATTTTTGATCAGATCGCTATTTTTTTCCTGGTCGCTCACAAGCCTGTAATATAATATATATATATATATATATATAATATATATATATATATGTCTGTATGTATGTATTTGCATTTATCAATGTATAATTGTAATATTTGTATGTACTATGGTAAGATAGCATAAATTCTTAACTAACTATATATATATACCTTAACTGTATTTTTTCGTGTGCAAAGTGAGGTTGCATAATCCCATAAATTATGAAGGCTCCCAAACAAACAAAATGCAATGTATTTCAACATTTTTCTTTTTTTGCAAAAGTAAAAAGTAACCGAATTTGGGCGTTATATTTTTTTAGTAACTCCATCGAATATGAATTTATTGCTAAAAATATGAAAACACTTATCAAGCAGTTGTTCTCTGATTTAAGCGTTTGTATAGAAGTTTCTTATTGTAATAATATCTTACTGAAGGTCTATTTAATCATTAATTTCATTTCTATGATACTCAGAAATAACAGCGTTAATATAGAACTAAACATTCTAGTTTAATAATGTCAGAGTTGCACAAGTTACAAACATTATTATAAACATTATGTTAAGTTTTTTCGGTATTTATAAAAGCTACTTATAATGATTATAATGTATAAATCAGAATTGATGTAATACAATCATTACCTTATATATTAAAATTGAATATTGTTGTTTAACATAAAAAAAGTCAAATTTCTACACTAAATCATTTTTTCCAAAAACATACCGAATATCATTGCCGATTGTAAGATTCGTGCCAATAGGTATCGATAGATTCCCTCCCCACCAGAATCTTGATTATTGAAATTAATTGCACTCTTCCCCCGGCCGTATATGCAGCTTGACGAAAATAATTTGCAGATTATTTTTTAAAGAAACTTGGAATCTAAGATTTCGATAACCCATCAATCGTTATATTTACTACTAAAAAATTAAGGGGAGTGCGATAAGGTGTGTTCATCTCTCAATGTTGGGCGTGCAGGTTCGAATCCCGAGAGGGGATGGTCATTTTTGGTCTACCTCATTGATAAGATCCTAAGTTCGATAGACTAATTCTAACGCTATAAGGCTTATTTAGATCCTGTCGGAAGCTGCAATTCTAGCAAACCATATAGGCAAAAAAAAATACCCAACTACCGATTAATCATAGCCTACAGAAGACTACCAATACCCGTGTTTGATTTTATCTACGGAACCCCAGCTCTTCTTTTACTACTCATGTTTTACCTACTAAATAGAGTGAAATTTCTTTTTCCTTCTACCCTATAATTATATCATAATAGGAGAAAAAGCCCACAAAGGAGAAATCAAGGCTTCTTCATCATGTCTAGGACTCATCTCTTCTCTTCCTTCCAAACTCTTCCCATGAAATGATGAGCTTCCCCTCTCCAAAAAATATGACTTACAACACACCCAAGACCTTGAGAAGGATCCCACGCTTTTGCTAAAATAAAACTCATATGCCCGAACCCAAAACACTACTCACACATTGCTCTAGAGGCAGGCAGAGCTCATTTGGGTTAGTCATTCAAAACTATGAGTGTTTTCTTCCATATTTATGAATGTGTTTTGGCACACAAGGTATTCAATCGCATATATCTAAATTCAATATGCATAATTATACCATTATGGAAAGTTCTCGCAAACTCCCCCTTAAATATAACTTGTTCAGTTTGTAACTCAATTATTTTTCTAACTCTAATCCTCAGATTCCTTATTTCGATGAGCATTAAAAGTTTCTGTATAACAGTAATTTCAGGAGGTGAAATAAAGGAGTTAAAGAAAATATAAGATATTGGAGGATTTTATCCAAAGAATTCGCAAAAGCCAGAGATCGAAGCTCATGGGATGAGACAATTTGTGTTCTTAAGGATGATATTCACCTCTCTGAAGTAATATACTAGTTCAAATTTTTATTAGAACTCGAATAATTATTTATATTACATCATTAAAAAATTATGTCTAAGAATTCCGGTTTATATTTGCTTGCTGTTTCATAAGTAATTTATCTATAGTATGCTTTTTGGACTACGTTTTAATTCTATAATTTAAAAACTACATATTTTGTTACGATCCTACTTTTCCTGATAAGTCTTTAGAACAAAAAGTTCAATAACGAACTGTCAATTACCAGGTGTTGAACGTAGGAATAAATCCTTAGCTATATATATTTAAGAGAATAAAGAAATAACATTAATCTAGTTAATAGATACATATAATTGTATTATATACAAAATATACTACTAATAAAAATAACTTATCACAGATTTATAGGTTACGTAACGTAGATTCTTTGTTAGTTTGGTGAGCGGGTTTTGATAGAGGGGATGATGCCCTTATAGCACTCCTCAGAGAACAAATGCTGGAAGAACTAAGAGTGGAAGCATCAATCTCAACGAGGAAGAGAAGCTTGATCTCTTAACAGATGAAGGAACAGATGAGTCCGGGGTCCCTTGATTGCTCGTCCGCTTTCCTCCAAGGGGCACTGCGTAGCCCGAGCCTGTTCCACCTATATTAATGGGCGGCCCGAGGTTGCGCAGGGTCGTATAGACCCATGGCTCAGTCGTTGTTGTGGTAGAGGGCGTGCTGGGACCGAAGCGGGAGCGGAGAACTTCCTTGATGTTCCACTTGGGCTGATGTCGATCCTCAGAGACTGCCAGGGAAATGAGAAAACTTAAACTCACGACTCCACAATAAACTATAAACTTCATTCTTCCAAATTCTTCAATTGATATATATATATAGAGAGAGAGAAGGAGACTTCAAGTATTCGTTGTTGGGACTTAACAGTCTTAGAAGATGATGTTGTGTGTAGCAATACTTTTTTCCCTCTTCGTATCTTCAAGGTAAGGCTTCTTTTTTCCTATGTGTTGAACCTTCCTTCTCCTGCTCTTCTTCTTGGTCTTCTTGTGTGGAAAAAAGAAGAAAAAACTTACTTCGCCCACGTATGGGCTCATCCAATGGCTTTGGAGGCAAATATTAATAACAAAGTATACACAGTCAATAAGAGCTCAAAGAGTTTGCTTCCTTTAAAGCGATCTTCTCCAGGATGAAGGTGGTGGTTGTCCTCTTCTTCTCCTCCTCCTGCTTTACACAACGGAAAAAGGAGATCATGACTGAAGGAATTGTCAGGACGTTATGCGTCATGAAGGAGTAAAGAAAGAAAAAAAGAGAGAGTGCCTTCTTGCCTATGTACTCTCATGTACAATATATATAAAGTCCCTACAAGCAAGGGGGGAAATAATAACAAAAAAAAATAATAATAATAATATTGTAATTGCTTACAGGTCTGTGATGGGCCCTTTTATAAATAAAAAACAACAAAATGCCGTGTGCAACATGTTAGTTACCTCTGCATGCCTCTCCACTTACCTGTACCTCCACTTAACTAAATAATAACAATAATATTTAAAACTTTAGAAGGTCATCCCTTTCATCATCTGCCCTTATGACGTCACAAGAGTAAATATTAATAATAATAATAGAATAAGAACCAAGGGTCCGTCCAATAGAGATAAAAATATATGGAGGGCTTATTCTCTTCATTTGTATTTTTGTGTCCAATATAAACAAAGTAATTTGTACTACGTCATCGTAAACTGATCGTAGAGATAGAATCTATCTCTATGATCAGCTTACGATGACGTAGATCAAATTATTTTCTTTATATTGGACACAAAATACATCTGAACGATGTTTCTCTGCTATTGAAGGGTATATGTTCTCTATATCTTTATATCTCGATGACTCTATCTACAAGACGTATAAAAAACGATTTACAAACTGAAAACATATGTTTACATATACATTTATAAGTTAAAGTGATGATTTAGTTATTGTCAGATATGATGAAAATAAATAAACATTTTTTTTTCTTGAGTATAAAAAGTTGTTTTACAAATGTGGGCACAGACGACAGCTGAACGACGATGTTTCTCTGATATTGTAGGAATAAGTTCTCTATAAAATATACTTCTATGGTCAGTCCTCATCCTTAATTGTTTCTGTGAGTCTTCTCTGCTTTTCGTATAATTAGAGGTTAAAGCGTGCTTATGGATCAAAGTGTGCTGAAATGCAGTCCTGTATAAAAATATTTTTATTATCGCCTTGGGTAGGGACTAATATGTATATTTGGGGACAAATAAGGATAAAGGGACAATGAATGGGAATATTTTGAGTAATGGTTGTAGAATGAAGGAGTTGCAGCTCTTATTTGTGAATCTTAAATTGATCAATAGCTCTCACAGAAGCAAATCGTTGGAATCAATAATTGCGAAAGTCTAAAATCAAGGCTATTCAATAAAATATTTTTATGTTTCACAAGTAACTCAGGACATACGGATCCTGATAACTTTCTTTTAAATTTATAAAACAGGAGTTGACAAAGGGGACTCTTGAAAAAAAAGCAACGTGTTATGTAGTTTAAAAAAAATTGCCTTCGCGTTTGATAATGTGCAATCTCTTGCATACTGTAATCTATTGCAAAATTTGAATGGATTTGGTTGCTTAAGCAAAAAACCTGTATTTTATCGATGTCATAATTGTTAGCTTAACAGCTAACAATTATGACATCGATAAAATACAGGTTTTTTGCTAAGTTAAAATGGGGTTGCTCTCTTTATATTTCATTTGTCCGTGTTTATACATTTTTGTGTATTACTTCATCAGCAATCTATTCTTGGTTCTTAGGATGTATATTTTCTTTATACCGACTTTACTTATTATTGGATGTATATTAAAGAAATAGGCAAATAATAGATGTATTTATTTTTTAATTACTTGTTTTAAATTTTTGTATTAGAATGCTTGGGCATTCATAATATTTCACAAAGTAAGTGGTATTGCTTTCATGTGGCAATTAACATGTTTGGCCTTATAGTTATGTGTGCCAACCCCTTTTTATTTCATGTTGGATGCTATAGACAAACAAAAGAATTGGGCAAATAATAGAGAAATTAAATTCACGCGGTGGGTTTTCAAAGGAAGAAAATGCACGAATGTTGGCGTATTCCTTTCCGGAACTAGGAGTGCAAGAATTTGCATATATATTTGGCTAATACTCGATGAAAAACTGAAGTGGAGCAAGTATAATGAGTTTTAATACCAAAAGAAGTTTATTAGCATATAGGGCTTTTGTGAGATCAAACCTGGGTCTTAGCCCACGAAAGTCCATAAGGATTTATGAAACCCATGTCAGATCTGTTGTTAGCTACGGTTCTGCTGTATTTTCACCATAGATTCCCCGTAGTATATTAATAAAAGATGAACTCAGTAAGCTTCAGAGACTTGGTGTCATAAGTATTACTGGGGCGGTGAGGTCCACACCACCGGCTACAATGGAAATACTCTGGGGACGTATGTCACTTCATCTTTATATAATTGAACTTGTACGTATGATGAGACTTCTGACAAGGAAGGAAATATCTTGTATTTAAAATGAATCCAATTTAATACACAATTTGTAACAACTTGGATACATGAAAAAATATATTTGAAACATTATAGTAAGGCAATTTAAAAATGAGTACTTAAAAAGGTATGCTGTTGACGTGATAGATAGCACTGAAGATGGTTAATTTTATAATAATTTTTTTTTAGCCCCTCTTGATATGAAATTCTTCTGTACTTTTACATTATTGCTTTTCTGTATTAAATGAAGGACCCATATATATCAAGGACATAATTAAATAGGAACACAAATACATTAATAAGTATTAAGAAGATAATTTAAGAAAAAAAGAAAAGATTTTTTTTAAAAAGGACCCCTTTGAAAGTCCATAGAAATACAGAATAGTACCTGTATTTATTTCTTATGTATTATCCTTCTTGATAACTATAAACACTTATGGCCGTTGATCATCTTCCACATACAAGATGGGCAGGAGACATAGACAGGAATATGAATATTAACAAAATATTTTCTCTCAATTCCAGAGGAGGTAAAGAGCGCAGAGTGAGACATGCTGTGTTGAAAAGTTTGTTTAAATTAAAACCGGACATTGTCTGTTTGCAGGATATCCGCTCATCGACGTCTTCTTCTTGTCTCGAATCATTTACTTATTGTAAACCGCCAAATTTTTCCTACTTCTTTACGGGAACCGGCCTACAAAGGGGTGTGATGACATTTGTTTCCAAAGCCCTTGGTGAAGCTCAACTAATTAAGGAACACTCTTCAAAAAGTGAGTGGCATTTGGTCAGGGTGACTTCGGGTGACTCTCAAATAAATGTCATTAATGCTTATGGTCCCAACAGGAAAAACTCTGCATTTTTTCAATCAATAATAAACTGTATCAAGAGTGATTCGCGTCCAACTATTTGATAGGGGACCTCAATGTAGATTTCAACGGTAATTTGGATTCCTATCCTAATAGAGCGCTTCTTACGAAGTTAATTCGCCAGCTCAACTTTGTGGATGTGGTGAGAAAGTTAGGATCCGACAATGAATACTCATGGAAATCCGGCCGAAAATCTTCAAGAATTGACCATGCTCTCATGACTCCTTGGTTATCCTCTTTTGCTAAGAGAGTAGTATATAAATATGTCCCATCCTCCGATCACAGATTGCTCTGTGTTGATCTTTTTGTTCCTCTGTTAAAAAGAAATTTAGGACTCCCTCATGGGTTACTGAGTTAGCTGATTTTAAACAAAAATTAAGAGATAGGCTCCAGCAGTTTTATGATTCTTCTTTTACTTCCAAAAAATTATACCAAATTTTATGCAAAATCATTCGAGACACAACCATATATTTTATCAAAAAGAAGAGAGTAATTTTAGATCAAATTCAAAAAGATATTGAAAATGTTATGAAATCGGGATCTTTATTTACACGTCATTTAACTTCCGCCACTGCAAATGAGATATCAATCTCAGAAATTGCAGAGGATGAAATGAGAAAAAAAGTTTATGCGGAACAAAAATGCCATCCAGGACTAAGACTCTCTGCTTCTAGAAATTTGCTTTCTGCTAATAGTATAAAAAAGCTCAACATTAATGGCAATGTAATAACAAACCCGTTTGATTCTCGAAGCTTTCACTGATAACTTCAGAAAAAATGTGGAGTATTCCAGAGATAATTTCCCTAGGCCAAGGAGAGGGAAGATAGGCTCCATATTTTCAAGTGACAAAATCACAGAATTTATTTCCACATTCTTTAAAGAAAACAAGTCTTCTGGGCCAGATAATATCAAAGGGAAGATTTTTTCGCTATGCCCAGGTGATATTGTGCCCTATCTTCTTAAGATAGCTCAAGAAATGGAGACAAAAGGAAGACTCCCAGAGGCTTTTTTACGGGGTAGAATAGCCCTAATACCAAAAAGGGAGATGGTACCCATATCAAACATTGGAGGCCCTTAACTATATTAAATGTGGCTTATCGTATTTTAGCAGGTGTTTTGGCGAAGGAAATACAGCCAATTTTGAATAAAAAAATAAGTTCCGAGCAAAAAGGTTTTCTACGTAATAGACATATCGCTGATATTTCAAGAAATGTACAGACAGCAATAGATTCAACAAGAAATAGTAGAAAGTTTGGAGCTATCATTGCCATTGATTTTAGTAAGGCATTTGATTCTATACACCACGGTTTTGTGCTCAAAGCCGTTAAGAAATATCTCCCTAAGCGGTTTTTCAACCCTATTCGTGCCCTCTTGCTGAATGGTACATCTACTTTCTGTATAGGTGGAGAATATAGTGAGCCTATTTTGCTAGGTAGGAGTTGTCGCCAAGGATGTCCTGTGTCTCCTCTACTTTTCATTATGTCCCTTGAAGAATTATGCCGATCTCTAACTCGAAAGTATGGTGGTTTTGGTGTTTGTTTCGGAGGAAAAAAACACTTAATGGATTTATATGCTGATGATATTACGTTGATGGTGGAGGGTAATTCTGTTACCCAATTAAAAAAACGAATTGAAATACTGCTTACCTACTTTGATAAGTTCTCGATAGCGTCAGGTTTGAGAACTAATCCGGAAAAAACCTCTATTTTGCCCATTGGTATTTGGTCCCCACTTTCAACTACAATTATAGGTGGCTGTAAAGTTGTTGACCAAATCAATATTTTAGGTATTGTATGGGAGAAAACGGGAGCTGCAGTCTTAAATTGGGATCATCGGTTCATAAAAGCACAAAAACTTTGTAAAACTTGGCGAAACAAAAGTCTTCATGACCGTGTGGTGCTATATAATACCCAAATTATTCCACAAATGCTATACATAGCAACTTCCGTTCCTTCAGTCGCCGAAAAGGCAATCAAGGAAGAGGAAAGTTGGCTTAGAAACTTATTTCATACGAGATTTCTTCCTGCTCTGAAAAGGCCACGTTCTCAATTGGGAGGAGGGCTTGCCTTATTAGAAAATATTTTACCTAGGTTTTATATGAGGGTTTTTAAAGACATTTTAATTAAACCCGACAAAGAATGGAGAGGTTTTGTCGGCGGTTCTTGTGTTTTTAAAAATCTTATGTTTGGCACTCCTTTATCCAATAATATTTTAGTCCGTTTCTCAAGTGAATGGGGTGCAGCTCAAAGAGTTTTATGGAAATTAATACCGTGCTTCGATTCAAACAGTGTGATAGATATTATACGTCAAAAATTTAATAAGGCTCCTTTCTTCAGGAACTTACCTTCTCCTGAAGAACTCGAAAACATAGCCATCCAAACAAACACTTTTACCATTCACGACTTGAAAAGAGAATCAGCTTTTAATACAGGAAGGTTCATGTTCCCCCTAAGAAAAAGTGCACTCATCTTCCTCTAACTCCATGGTGCATGAAGTTTATTTGCACAAGATTGGAAAACTCAGACGCGAATAAAGTTGCTGAATATTATAAAAAAGCTATTGGCCTCCCGTCCTCTTGGGATCGGATGATTAGGCATTCTCTTTTAAAACTTTATGACGGTCGACATTTTACATCACAATTTTTAATCTCTGCTAATCTTCTACGCTTCTTCAGTCCATGTAAAAATTGTGGAAAATTATACAATGATACTCTTCATGCTTTTGTAGATTGTCCCATGTTAATTATTTTGAGGTCATTTTTAGAGTTAAATTATGTTTTCATTTCGAATTTTAGGCTAGATTTTTTGAAAGCTTATATACTCTTCGGCTCTTTTAAACATTTTAAATGTAACTCTCCAGAAGGAAAAGCTATTTTATCAGCTATTAGGAACTTTAAATCTTATATAGGACAAAAATTGACCTATGGTAAGTGTGTAGATGTTAATAACTTAAGAGCAATTATGATATCCGCTGCAGCGAGATATTGTGCCCTGGAAATTAAGATCCCCGATGCCCGTGATGATTCCTGGACATATGCATTTAGAATAATACGCTATTTCCCTTCGAACTCTGCCCGACATCTCCAAGCGTTGAATAGGATTTTAAAACTTCACAACAAACTCACCGTCGAAGCTTAGGACTGTTTTTTTATATTCTATTTTTTCAGTTTAAATAATTTCTATTTATCAATGATTATTGTTTTTTTATGTTTCTCTTGAATTGATCACTTTTTTATTGTATTATTTGTTTATAGATATTTAGATCTTTTAGTAGGAAAATAATTTTAAACTAAAATGTTTATTTATGTTATGTATTTTTAACACAATTTTCCTATTTTATATTCAGTTTCATGTTTATTGTTTTATATATACATTCAAGCTGAATAAAGATCTTACCGTGGAGAAAAAAAATAAATATATATTTGAAACATTATGTAAGGCAATTTAAAAATGAGTACTTAAAAAGGTATGCTGTTGACGTGATAGATAGCACTGAAGATGGTTAATTATATTTTTTTTTTTAGCCCTCTTGATATGAAATTCTTCTGTACTTTTACATTATTGATTTTCTGTATTAAATGAAGACCCATATATATCCAAGGACATAATAAATAGGAACACAAATACATTAATAATTATTAAGAAGATAATTTAAGCAAAAAAAGAGCACTATCTTGAAACAGGATAATGTCGCTTTAAAAATGTGGCCATACATTTGTGTATGACTTCGTTATGACATAATACGTTCATTTTATAACATTCTTGTCAATTATTTTTCGCTCTAGAAAGACAATAACAAAAATGCAGGAGTGCAACCAGGCAAGTACACTTAGCCTTTGGTGTACGGTGGTCAAACTCACAAAGGAAATATTAAAGCACGGACAACAAAAGGGAATGCGAGTGCAAATTAAGAAACGTTAATGTGCAGGGCATTCTATGCGAAGGAAGTTCTATTTAGTTAATGGGCAAGAATTGGAACGTATTTTTCCCGCAAATATATCATGAATCCCTGGAACAAGAGAGTCAATATGAAAAAATTATAAACTATTGAAGTCATTCAATATGAATAATACAAAATAAGTAACATAAATTATATAAGAAAAATGATTATTCACCTTATAATATCAATGGTTCCAATTATAACGTCTTTCGATCTGACAGCAAAAACAATAAGAACAATTCCAAACATGTTTTTTCAGTGTGTTATGGCGTGCTCAACTCTCAATATGGGGGTGCATGTTCGAATTCCGAGAGGAGAAGGTCAGTTTTGGTCTACCTCATGATAAGATCTTAGGTTCGATAGACTTATTTACACGCTAGTTTGTTTATTATATCCAGTCGAATGCAATGGATCGAACCATATATGTAGGCAAAAATAAATAAATTTATTTTATTTTCTCGCCTGTGTTTGGATTTTTTAAATATTTAGTAGTTGTTACGTTGCTTTTTATATTGTTTGAAAGGCACATATTATTTAATATCTATATAATATTTAATCACCAGCCGAAAATTCAAAACCCAATGGATAGCTTTATGAATTCGACTCGTAGATTTAAAAGTCGTCGACTATAAATTAAAAAATAGCAATACAAATTATGTAGGCGGGTTTAATAAGTCGAAATAATAAACATCTAATAGTATATACACATATTAAAAGATAAATGACCCTTAGTCAATTTCGTCAATTTCTTTGTACATATTGATAATTTAAATATATCCTGTAGCTTTTTGTCGTCCGTCGAACTGTTTCCGTATTATACATGATGTGCCTTTGTTAAAGCTGTGTTGACTTTGATTTATTTATTTCCCCAGAAATACCTAAAAAGAACCCTCGTTGTTGGGCAATGCTCCGAAGCTATTGTCAAATACATTACGTAGTGATTTAAATGTTTCACTACGTTTCGAATAGTTAAAAAAAAATATGATCAGTTGTTTCTTTTTCCTCTTTGCAAAATAATATAACTATACAAAAAATATTATTTTTGTAACCTCTTTTATTGATTGGTATTTTTTTATCATTCATTTTCTACACGCAATTATTTTAAGTTATAATGTTTATTTATGTATAGGTGTGCGTGATTTGGTTATCTGAAATAAAGGAGAAAAATATCTAAGGCAAAAAAGTCCACAGGAAAGTATCTAAAAACGAGGAATCCATCTTCTCTGGACATTGTACAGTACATTTTAACGATCCATTTCATAAAATAAAACAAAGGAATACAAAAAGAACGACGCTTCAGATCTTCCTTTCAAATATATGCAAGGAATCACGTAATGCCTTCTCAATAGCAAATAAAGTTGGTTTGTCAAATTTTTAATGATGAAGTGGATTGGCTTTGGAAATACATCGTGATTGTTAGGGTTTGCCAATTGAACGGGAAAAGTTAGTTTTCTCTAAATGGAATATATGATATATTTTTTTACAATGAAACTACGAATTTGGACAGAAGACTATTTAAATTTAAAAATATTATGTAAGGACTGTTGACGCATTTACAACTAGAGGCATGTATACACTCAGAGAGTGCAAACCTCCGCCGTCACGGGGTCCTTATGAGCCTTCCGAGGTGGATTTTTCACGACTAGGGCGGCGTAGAGGGACGGGGGAGGGTTCCCCTCGACGGAAATTCCGAGAGGAAGACGCCCCGGCACCCGATTTCAAATAGGAGAGCATAGCACAGCGACATCTATTGGCAGAGTAGGATAACTTGAAATATTTATTGTATTTAGCTCATTTTGCACTCAGATTTAGAAAATTTAATCACTTGTTCCTTTTGGCATTTCCAACAACTCCAGAAAACTTCATCCGAATCCATTCCGTACTTTTAGAGTTATCCTACTGACAAACAAACCACGCCAGTGAAAACAATACGGAGGTAATAATACTTAGCACACGAATGATTCAGGGTAAAAAAACAGGGTGATTTTTAAAATAAAACCGGGTTTATGAAAAAAATGAGCAAAATAGAATAACTCATTATCTAAAACCTAAATCCATATATTCTCTTTATTACCTTATAAGAGAATTATTCATCGTATGTAAGGGGGTTTGTGGATACAGGAGATATTTAGAATCATTTTACAAATATTGCCAGAAGAATTTAAAGAATCGTTTTTATGATTTCAAATAAATTGTGCATACTCTAAGTCCACTATGGAGATTTGAAGAATTGGAGAAATATTCGCAAAATTATCCATAGAGCGTATTAATGTTAAAGATGACGAACGCCGGACATAAATGATATTAGAAAGAAAGGGCCGAGGAAAATACGGTGTAGGAAGAAATACCCCAAGAAAAAAAAACTAGGAAGGAATGACCCAATATAGAAAAGGAAAATGATGACGCACGAAAAAAATGTAAATTTTAGCCCCATTTAATAACATTTCCATGGAATTCATTATCGATAAATGAGAAAAAAGTTATTTTATACCATTTTCTATTTATACGAGAAATAGTATTTTAAAAATACTTAGTTGCATGCACTCAATTATTGCCTCTCCATGTATTTGGGTCATTTTCCATGACTTATATATATTAGGTTTGTTCTTACTTTTCAAATGTTTGAAATGTTAGCAACATTGTAGATTTTTTGTTTCTTGGTGATAAAAGAAGACGACATACAAAGTTTGAACAAAATCGGTCAACATTACGAGGTTGCGCAACGAGGTCCAAGTTTTAAAAATTTAGTAAAAATATAGTTTCCACAATTTCTTAAAATGGTGGGCGTTACAGACTTCAATAGTAATTATTAAGTTTAAAGGAAATCTAATTTACTACCAGACGTATTTTTGATGTTTTTTTACTAAAACAAAGTTTTCTGTAAAAACAAAGGAAGTAATGTTAGCATATTTCATAGCTTTTTGTATCAATTAACTTCACTCGCCTGTAGAAGATGACTTGTTCGCTTCAGAGTAAAATAGTATTTTTAAGTTTAGTAAGCTTTAGATGATAAACCCAAAACTGACCTTAGTTGCATTCTATCAATTCAGAATTCAGTACAATCTGAGTTTACATCATATGATTCAGAGCCTGTATTGACCTAAAAGAAATCAATTATGAAAAAAATGTGTTTTTTAGATTTGCGTCGAGGTGTCCTCTCAAAATTTTACTTTGTCTATGACGCATTTATAGTCCATTATATGCGTCATTTGTACGCGAGATATGTTTTTTTTATTGTACATACAACTCTTTAATTATTAAATTGACATGATTTAGTATACCAAAATATTAAAGCTGCTTTACCCAGCTTTCATTTGATATGTTTGGTGTTCTAAAAATCGTTATACTTTAAGAAAATAAGCAAATACATTTTTGCACGTACTCTCCCAAAAAATTGATCTTTTGATATGAGAATATACAATTACCGCTTGGTAACCACTGTTACCTGGATAGAAAGAGAAAGAAAAAAGAGAAGCGAGAGAAGTGAGGCAAAATACTCTCTCGCTTGTAATTTTTTCTTGTTTTTTACAGAAAACTATACTATAAACTTTGTTTTTGTTTTTTATACAATTTATTTCACTCAATCATACCAAACAAACACAATAGTTGAAACGAAACTCGATATAAAATCCATATCACAAAATATAAAAACAGAAAACAGTATGCATAAAAACATAAACAAAGGGTTAACTATAGATTATAAATATTATTTTACAAAAAGTGTGCAGTCCTCACAATGCCATCTATGATGTCCTCCAAAACATACAGGTGGAGTTACTTTTTCCAATCTTAACTTATTTAAAAAATAGAACAGCCCTAGTATGTATACAATATATATATATATATATTATATATATGGTGGATTCCACGAACAGGGTTCCCCTCGTAATTTGCATAGAAAATTAGTTAATTTGCTTCACATTCAGACCAAAATGAAACAAATTTTGTCTTTATTACTTTTAACTATCATTAAGAAGGTTCCTCCAGTCTTACGAGAAAAAAAAGACTAGAAAAACTGGATTTTTACTCTAATATACTCGGTTTTGACTACAGATAAACGGTAATTTTCTATGTAACAAATATGTAACAAGTCACTATTCACATGCTTGGAGAAAAAATTTATGAAATATAAGAACCTTTTATGACTGAAAATATCTACTAGGACATTGGGTAAAGAGGTAGAAAAATAACCACTATGTAGAAATGAATTCAGACTAAAAAATGAGAAAATTAAGTGCAAGTATTGAGCCGCCTGTTTTACGAGCAAATTTGGCAGTTTTAAAGGGGCAAGTTAAAAATTGAGATTTTTTTACACGAAAAGATCTGTGGCAAGGCTAGTTTTCATCTTGTTTGTTAGTATACAATACTAGGTAAACATCGCGCCCAAAAAGACCCAAAGATTCAATGTTTCCCTTTTCAATTTTTGAATCCCAAGTTGTAGACAGTTATAGACTTTTTCCCTTTTTAGACCCAAATTAATTGTCTTCAGTCTGTCTACCATGTGAAAAAAATTTTGCCGAAGCATTACATGACGGAATCTTATTTATATTTAAAGTATAAATGAGAATTAGTCTTTCAGAAAATTATCCTTAAAAAACAATTGATATTGCTACCAAAAATGCTTATCATGAGTTATAGACATTTTCCCTTTTTAGACCTTTTTTGAAAATCGCCTACCCTCGCAATAAATGTAAGTTTTAGTGATTCTTTTTAGAAATATGAATGAAATTTCTCATCTAATATGACCAAAAGCCTCACTACGTCTTTTCCAAGTCTTTTTCGTCGCACTAGTGCGCGACTTGTCGCACCAGCACGCGACTTTACAGGTCACTCAGCCTCTTTGCCTTTCACATTTTTTTAAAATTTCTTAGATTGTAACATCCTAACATTCGAAACCACACTCAAAACCAAAATTTGTAAGCGAAAACCTCACACACTATGAAAACAAGGAAAAATTTTAGCATTGGTTTACAGAAGAGAAACCATATATTTACATGTATACACAATGTATGACAATTTAAGCTAATTTGTAAAAAATATCATTAACTCGTCAATTAATGCCCATTAGTTTAGCCGAACATATCTTTAGATGTCCAGACATAATATCACCTGCAGGGAAAACAAAAAAGATGATTAGTAAAGTTTCAAAAATAGTGGTTATGGACCACTTAGAGGAACCCTAATTGTGGAATCACCATATATATATATATATATATATATATATATATATATGTATATATATATATATACCTTAACTTTTCTAAATTTAATGAATTATGTTATTAACAGATTATTTATAAAACTCTAATATATTCAAAATTATAATATTAAAATGAGAAATATGTTTTTCAAAATGTCACGTAATACAGTTGATATGATAATAAAATATATATGAAATGTATCTATATACAAAAGCAATTTGCTTATAAAATAAAACATGCATATTATCATAATGCACCAATGCTTTTCAAATAGATATTAAATGTTTGATAAGTATTAAAATCACATTATGGTATTGATATAATGAACTTTCTTCATTTTAACAATAAAAATAATTTTTTGTCTATTTAGTTCGATAGAATTGCATCCTTGTGGATATAAATAAGCATTGTGCATTAAAATAAGTCTATCGAACCTAGGATCTTATCAAGGAGGTTGATCAAAAACTGACTTCCCCTCTCGGTATTCGAACCTGCGCCCTCAAGATTGAGAGTTAATCACGCACTGAGTAATCGCACTCCTTTTTATTGGACTATTGCGTTCGATAAAATGACATCCGTGAGGATATAAATAAGCATTATAGCTTTAATATTAGTCCATCGAACCAAGGACCTTATCAATGAGATTAGCCAAAATTGGCCTTCTCCTCTCGGGATTCGATCCTGAGCCCTCTTTTTTATAACATATCCACTTTAAATTCTTAATGTTTAGTTTAATTGTATACAGTATTGGTTATTAGAAAATTATTTTTAAAATCGTTGCACATGTTAAATGTATTGACAACATAATTTCCAAAGTTTGTATCCTATTGTAGAATATTTATAAGTGGCTATGTTTGACTAGTTTTTCAAAGGTGTTTTATAGAGTGATGTTAATAATATACATATATAAAGGACAGGATAAGTAAGTTACCTCATCCATAATTTATTTCTTTTATAGGCACATCACCATTATGTTAGCTCTTCTATTTCTTATGCTCAAATTTGCCTATTATTTATACATAACTAATCATTTGCATTGATCAACTGAGTTGTTCTTTCTCACGCTATTTTTGAAGTAAGTTTTGCAACGTTGAGTGAGTTAGTTATAATAGAGCTTTTGAGCTCTTATTGGATTTTTTATTTTTCTTAAAACCATAGATAATTTTGGGGTTTCCAAAATGTAAATACATATCAAGGAACAATAATTTTTGTGAAAGCCAACCGCATAGTCCATTTCCGGCGGTACAAATGAATATGTCATGAAAATATCTGATGAAAGATATTAGAAAATTAAAACCAGTTTGTTTATCATAATTTCATATGTAATACTACGTGCATACATATCGAACATACTACAAGCAATATATATACAAATAAAGTCCGTTGCAGTAGAGAAGGACAATAAAACATAGCTCGGAATAATGAAGTTCAAATTTGGGAGCCTGTTGTTTGTTTCACCTTATTTTATTGGAAACAGTATTTGTAAACTACTTTATGTTGATATATGAGTATATCTTTGGTACATATATTTCTGTTTATAAGACTGTATATAATGTCTTGCATATAATACATATCAAGGAACTAAATTACTTTCTATGGACAATAGAGTGGTGGTGTTGTAACATAGAAGGACTTTGCATCGTACAAGAATAAAGTAGATAAATTGAAGGCACAAATTGTAGATAAAATATAAATGTTATAAATATATATAAATTTATATATAGGTATAAAAATTGTAATAGCTTAAAAGTTTATAGCTGATCCTCTAAATGTTACTATGTATGCTGAATAATATAAATAATATACTATATGTAATAAATATATTTATACACACTCATGAAAAGGCTAGGGTTCCGTTCAGCGTTCATTTACGTTTTTAACAGAGCATTCAGTGTTCAATTTTTCCATGGTTGTTCGTTTAGCTAAAAAAATAAGGTGTTCTCAGATTGGGTGTGAGGGGTGGCCAGGATAAGAAGTTATAAGGGGTCCTCAGATTCCGCATGTACCCGGGATTAGTTTTACAATACTTCAATGGCGAAATATTTGATATTCAAATACCCCGTTATGTTTCTGGCAGAACCCGGGGGCCGAATTTGGATAGAATTTAATTTCAATGGGGTCTTTACATTGGAGTTTGATATCTTTTTTTTGTCTGGTCGAATCTAAAATACCAAAAGGTATAACATTTCATTTGAGGTGTTCTACATCCATCAATAGAGATTTGAAACATTACACTCCATTATTATGATTAGCAGGACTCGGAGAAATCTGAACTAAATGTCATTGTGTGAGTATTTTTCATTGCTAAAATCTTTCTCACTTATTTATATAGCAATTACAAAGATACATGAAAAATTCTCAGGATTAAAGAATTATACTGGTCAATATTAGAGACAAAGTGGGGCATATGTTCTTGCTCTTCCGTTTCAATAATTCACCACCAGTCGGAATCGTATAAAACCCATTTCCCCTCTTCTGTATAGACTCCTCACAACAATACTTGAAATTATATTTATCTATTTTGAATCCACATCTACCTCCAGTCTAAAATCTTTAAAAAAAAAGAAATTTGATCAGCCATTTCCATGTAGTAGGAAATCATGTAAATATGGACCATATAGTCCCACTTTTAAGTATTAATTATATCTCTTTTTAAGAGGGTGCTATGATAAATGTGGCCCGGTACCCGTGATTTGTAGGCACAGGCCCGAAACAGGCTGGGTACGCGGTCGTTTCTTGATATATATATATATATATATATATGAATCGAAGAGTTTAATACCAATTACTTACTTGAAACAATGGATACCAAATTATAGTACAAAGCTTTTATCTATTTTTGATGTAAAGAAATACATATTTTTTAATTTCGATTCTTACTGAGATTGTTAGCTTTATAGTAAATGTTTCAACAGAGGCGACGTTTTATAAGTAATAATTTTACTACAACATTTTATGAAAAAACAATAATGTTGAATTCATTGACACAAAGAAATAAATATGAGGATAGTCTTTTTGTGGTACAGAAATTTGTATTTGTGAATATTCTTTTAGGGTAAAATTTTGACCGTTAGTAAAAATAATTGTTTCAAAATTTAATTTCAATAAAGTTGTTCTAGTTTAAGCCGAATAAAAACATTATATTAGAATTATTATTTATTAGTTATTGAACATATATATAATTTTTATGTATAGAAATAAACTACATCAACTCACAACAAAATATATTGTCATTTCCAATTAACGCATTCGTCAGCATGAAATGACCTTGATATTAGAGGAGATGATTTTATATTTGTTATAAAAACCCTTGAACGTATTTGATATTATTATTAATCTTGGCAATTGATGGTCGTAGCCAAACAACATAAAAAGAGAAGAAGGGGAACTTTATTTAAGCATTGCTATGTTTTCAATGTCATTATGTCTACATACCTTTCGTCAATGCCATGACTAACGAACCCTTATGTATATTCCGCATTTCAATACACGTTTGATGGATTTCCAGACATTTTCATACTTCTTTAGTTATTTACTTTTTAGAAAAACCTTTTATTTATACAATATTATTGTAGCAGAGACACAAGGTATTCTCCCTTTCTTCGTCTCATTGTCATATTGATGATCCATTTATTGTCATGCATGATGAAAAAAATGAACATTCATTGGTACTTTGAAAGTGAGTATTGTTGTATTAAATGAATAGGTGATATTGGTGAAGCCAGTTCCAATGATTTAAAAGTGTTGATGTTGAAGATTCAACTACATAGGAATCAATCTCATTAAAAACATTATATCTCCGATCGATTAATTTGTATGCTATATAACTTATAGTTGCAAAAGTTGCAAAAAAGGATTACTTGATATAAATCGTTTTTGGATTTTGTATAAACATTCATTCTGATTTTTTTGTACCTAAGGTCAACATGGCTTTATTCTATCATGTACATATGTATGCACAATATCACACGTCTTTAACACAAGAAGAAGAACGTATAGTAAAATCAAACACATACAAAAGTAAAAAAAAGAATGATCTCTTAGGAGGGGGACGCTGAACACAAAATAAAAGTTTACTTGATTATAAAAACTACTAATGAAAGAGGCGTTGTACATTTTATCTAAATCTGTTATAAAGTATTCAGGAATAATTTTGGGTACTTTGCAATTGGTAAAGGATATTGAAAACTTAAGTTAAAAGGTAGTTCGTCTATTAAGGGGCGTAAATAAATAAAGGAGAAATGTATTTTTTTGTTAAAACAATATTAAGTTCCTTCCCTTATTTATAATTTTAAGATAAAATGTTATATATGTAGCTATCAATCGTTTTCAAAACTATGTATAACCCTATTTAAATTATTACTAATGTAACTGTTCAGCTAGGATATTAGATGTCTCTATATATAAATATATACAGAAATAAAGAAGTATAAAATAATAAGTGAAAACATACATTAAAGTCATTGAAAAACAAAGACATAAAATAGAAACAAAATACAAAAACATCGACTAGATGGGAAAAGTTGAGGCCAGTCATCCAGCAACTTCTCTTGCTCTCTTAGACTCTGGGTGGCTACGAGTTTTGTGAGATATTCCAAACTCTAGCTATGCGGATGCAAATGTCCAGTATGTTATTGATTCAAAACCTGACCAGGAGCTTTATTTCTAGTTATCATGGCAGTTTTCTGCTTGGGGTCCCTCTGTCTCCCGAATGCGACGATTCATACCGGATTCCTATCGCCAACAGATCCATTATTACTGTAAAATGCCTTGTAGGATTCAATGGCGCTGTCCTTTATCACGGTTTGGTTGAAAAGTGAGAGATTGGCCTCCTTTAGAAGTCATGAAACCGTGGTGTGGATCCTCAATCTTGCACCCAACGATTGCTCTTGCAACTTTGTTTTACGACACTTGGATCATCATACTTCGGGATACACCGATGGGGGTTTTCCTTCCGGGAAGAAAGGTTATTGTATCGGCGTAAGCCTCTTT
>CP045894.1:7429429-7442860 GCA_013387185.1 Caligus rogercresseyi
CGGATTTGATGGACGCACCCCCATATTGAACAGACAAGGAACGTTCATAATGAAAGGTGAATGGGCTACTTCCCATTCACCAAGCCGCTAGCTGTCATGATACTCGGATTTATTCCTTTGACTCCTAACTACTCTCCTCTGGATTACGCTGTTAGGGCCCTTAGTTGAAGGTAGGATTGATTTGAAGTCCCATACCAAAACTTGGAATTTCCTGAAGTCTGCGACTTATGAGAAACCTGAACGTTAGAGAATTACTTTCTTCAAGTAGTCTTTCAGACTCAGGGTTCAAGGCACTGTACTGAGGAGGGACATTTTGATATTTTGAGAATGCCAATAAAATCTCACGATCTTCATTGAGATTTGTTCTTTATGAAGTACATCACTGTAAATGCTGCCGTTTTGCTGCCATTAATAGATGATATTTGATTTGTTATATATAAAATGTTCTAACATAACAGTAGATAAATAATGAGAGTATAAACCTCTGATGTAAAAACCGACATTTTTGGCATTTACAACCAAAACATATACTTAAAAAAAATACAAACACATTGAATAAATAAATCATTCACATAGAAACTTTACATTAACCAATAATTATTAAAATTAACTTTTTGCCAGTCACAAATTTAAATATTTACAAAACAAAATGTATTCAAAAGGTTTTAATAAGGTCTAATTGACGATATCTATTTTTCAAAACTTACAAAAAGTAAATATATTACAATTTATAAAATATTTTAGTATCCCAATGATGTTTGCATAGTTTTTTTTATGCACTTATAAACTACAAAAACATTGCATTTGTTAATATAAATAGACAAATTAATCAATAGGTTATAGTTTTATTTTAAGATATCATTATTATCTTTATTTTTTCTGTCACAAAATTTTATTCAATATTTGTAACAAACAATACAGTGTATTACATGCTACATAAAGTACAAATATAAAAATAAATAAAACTCTCTTCAACAGTTGCGTAAAAAAACATAAATGAACATTATAGTTCAATATACTGTTAAAAAGTGATGACCTAAATATAAAATGACAACTTATCTGTTGCTTAAAACACTCGATATTATCTTAAATCCTCTTGGCTAATTTTAAAATTGAATTGATGTCGATGGTACGAACCGAACGACATTCCAGCCCATTTTCAATCATCTGATGTTGCGTTCGGAATCTTAATTTGCAGAGCTGAGTAGCGGGCGGCGGCTCCAATGATTATTGCCTTATGTCCTCGGCCTCGATGTAAGATATTGTCGTAATTTTTTTGCAAGTAACGATTTTATATTTAAAAGTACTGTGTCTATAGCTTTGTGGCAAGGGGGGCATTATATTTACGTTTATAAACACCTAACAAAATAAAGGCTTTTATAAGATTTGAGGTAATTATTTCATTTTCGCACACATTTATCTGAATAAAACGCTTGACTACCATACACACAGGACAATCAGCCAAGGCATGAATGATTGAATTGAATAGAGCCCCACAATTATTTCAAGGGTAATCAAATCTAAGTAAACGAGCAGAAATCTGAAACTGAGCTGTAAACTTGGCACTATCATTATACCACACGTCGACCGAAAATCCTCTACTCCATGATTGAGGAAGACCAAGCAATTGTAAGAAGCTCTCTGTTATAGATCCAAAGGACTCTTCACTAGGCTTGAATGGACTAAAATCATTGCATGAACTTTCTAAAGGAAATCGAAACCTACGTACAGTGAAGACAGGAGCCGATCTCAGGTCATGGAATGTAAGAACATTTTGAGATAAAGCTCTCTAATGCAGCAGAAAAGCCAAATTTCTTGAGAAAAGGTTCTTTTTCCCTATTTTAATAAATTACATTCACAGTAGTATCAGACAAGAAATTAGGCAAAAACCGACCATATAATTATTTGTATTGAAGCTAAAAGGGAGAAAATACTTCTTAAATCTGGGTTCGTTAAAGAAGTACCCATATGGAACCAATTGAAAATTCGGAGGATGTATAAAATATTCTCCAGTCTTGTTGTGTAAAACATCATTTCTTCTAAGATTCATTGATGCAATTTATGAAATAGATCAAAATGACAAAGTCTACCTCTTGCAATTTTTTACGGGCTTTTTAAAGATGGTAGATATACCTATGAAAAGTGTACCCAGCCAAGAGTCTTCTTCTATTATTGCTAATTCAGCAATAAACGGGATGGATGTGCTCTAAACATACATCACCAGTGGAATCACTCGGGTATTATGTAGGTCAATCCTTTTCTGCAAAGAAAGATTGCACTATTGCCTCACTTATTATAAACCATCCGACTCATTTGAGATCATTACTCACTGAGACACCATTTTTCTCTTTTCAATAACAAGAATGGTAAACAGAAGACACAACCCGACAACTATGAATTGAGTAGAACTATCTGGAGTCAGGAACCCAACGGGAGTATGACTGTCTTGTTATAGTTAATTGTCAGTCCGGAATATGTTCGAATTTGATAAAGGACGAGAGCAGTATTTCAATTTCTCTTTACTAATTGTTTTTCTGAACTGGCTTCTACCATGAGAGTTCCGTTGTCCGGATTAAAGGTCGATCAGATGTTTCAAACCATTAAAAGACACTCAAAATCCCCGAGTATTTCTATTTAATGTTTTGGAGATTCACTTATCGCTGCCACAAATAGAAGAGGAGCTACAGGGCATCCCTGTCTACAATTCTTCTTAAGATGTATGCAAGGACTGTTGATACCCTCCAGGGATAGGATAGGTGAGCCTTGATGGGGTTAAAAAAAACGTTTGGAAGAAGATTATTAATTGACTTTAAAATAAGACAATGGCAGATAGAGCAAACGCTTTCCTAAAATCGATTGCACTAGGCATCATACCTTTTACTACGATTAATGGATTTTATTGTTATGTAAATGTTGCTAGAAATATCAGTAATTTTCCTACGCTTAAGAAACCCTTCTGTTCTCCTCCTATTTTTAAATTTAAAATGGGTTCGATCTGTTTAGCTAATACACCTGGTAAAATTCTGTACGCGTTATTTAAAATGGTATGGGTCTCCAGTGATTAAAATTTGTCACGTCTCCCTTCTTCGGAAGCAAAACTATACGACTCCTGGAAAGAGTACGGGACATTCTTCTGCAATGTTCCGCTAATTGGTTAAGACATACGGCTTTATATCTATAGGAGCAAGGGTAAAAACATTTCCACAGATACCATCAGGACTAGACGATTTGTAGTCTTTTAATCCTTTTTTGAATTATTCTATAATGTTTTCAAACGTATACACCTGGGACGTAAAATTATTTTTCTTTTTGGAGAAATTGGATCTGTCTCCACTAAATATATCAGAGAACCGCTTATGAAAAAATTGCAAAATATTCCAAGGTGTACTTACAACTTTATTTTCGGCAATAATATTTTTATAGTCGATGCAAAACAATGCTCATTACGAAGAGATATTTATATTTAAGGTAAATTTAGTTTCGATGTCTCTTTTCTTGCCATTTCTGTTTCTGCGATGTCAGTGACTCTGTATTCCTTTATTAAATCTGTAGTAATTGTTATAATGAAGATCAAAGTGCCGCTTAAAGCATTCTCATACTACTTTGCAGACGAGCTGCTTTCCTTTTCTCCGACTTTAAATAACTCTTAACTGTTTTCATAACCAAATTTACCAAAAAGAATATGCTCCTTTAGGAAGACATCAAATTTTGTCCTCTTACCAGGTTAGACCTTAATTTTACAGAAAATTCATCATCTTCAAAAACCCAATTTGGAATTTTGAAGGTATTTTTCTTTGGAACATAACATTAACTTTTTGGAAATGTTCTGTACTCTTAATAAAAATCTACACAAAAGGCTTTAGTGTATTCATCTTTTGTTTAGTTTTATATATATATATATACAAGGTTAGAAATCGTGACGACATTTTTATTTCTTTCAAAGAATGGTTCCTGTTGCATTTCGGACATGATGTGGGCGGATCACGTAGGTTGAAAACAACTGCGTTGATGTTAAGTAAATACGTATCTTCACAATAGACATGTACTTTTTTAAATGTAAAGAAATCCTTAGGTTTTTTTAAAGGCATGAGTCACGTAGTTTTTCATCATAATAATATGATCACTATAATATACCTGTCATACGTGAATAGCAAAATTATTGGTTAAAATTGATTTATATTTTGATGTAAGGAAATAAACAGGCACTTTAAATCCTCAGACAAATATATAAAAGCAATATTACCGTTTTCCACAACATTAACTTCAAATAAATTACGACATTTAAAAAATATAATTTTGATCGTCAATATGTGAGCTTATAATGTATTTTAATTAGCACTTTGCCACTATAACTATTATGTATACATCATGATCCGCTAGAGACAATTGAATGGTGCAGACCACACAGTTTTCCAACGATTCTATGGAGTTATAAAATGAACCATATGAATGGCTTCAAAAGCAAACATTTCAAGATTAAAATATATATTTTGATTCAGGAAGAATATAGACCACTTGTTCAATACGGATTAGATAGGGTCTCAATCAACAACAAAAATAGTATAGGTATATGGGTTCCGTTGGAATTATGGATTAAGGTAAAGAATGAAATATAAAAGAAATTTCATTTCAAAGGTCATAAATGTATAGCTCTTCAATATGCAGTTTTGAGTTCTGTCCATATATATACCTATATATAATAATAACAGGTCGGCTGATAAGTCCCAAGACTAACTAAGAAGAAAACATTTTCTTGACAAAATTCGATTTTATTATTCAACATAGTTGCCTTCGAGGGCGAAACAGCGATTATAGCGATCCTTCAATTTTTCGATTCCACTTTTATAGTAATCTTTCGTCTTATCCGAAAAATAGGCTTCTGTCTCGACGATTACTCCATCATTGTCCTTAAATTTCTTGCCAGCCAGCATTCTCTTCAGGTCTGCAAACAGGAAATAGTCGCTGGGGCCAGATCTGGAGAGTACGGTGGATGGGGAAGTAATTCGTAGCCCAATTTGTTTAATATAGACATTGTTTTCATTGACTTGTGACACAGTGCATTGTCTTGGTGACAACACACTTTTTTCATCTTCAAATGGGGCCGTTTTCCAAGAATTTCATAATTCAAACGCTCCAACAAGGCTATATAATAATCGCTGTTGATTGTTTTCCCCTTTCAAGATAGTCCATGAATATTATACCGTGTGCATCCCAAAATACAGACGCCATAACCTCGCGTTTTTCCTCGTTTTGGATTCGGTTCATTATATGCAGTCCACTCAGCTGACTGTCGACTGGACTCGGGAGTGAAGTGATGGAGCCATATTTCATCCATTGTCACATATCGACGCAAAAATTCGGATTGATTACGATTGAACAGCTTCAAACTCTGCTCAGAATAATCAATTCGTTGTTGTTTTTGGTCGATTGTGAGCTCTCGCGGCACCCACTTGCACAGAGCTTTCGCATGTCCAAATATTCATGCACGAATGTCCAACGTACTCTTTAGATATCTTCAGAGTCTCAGCTATCTGGATCAACTTCACTTTACGGTCATTTAAAATCATTTTGTGGATTATTGTATGCTTTCTGGTGTAACCACCTTTTTTGGGCGTCCACTGCGTTTATCATCATTCGTGCTCACACGACCACGTTTGAATTCAGCAAACCATCGACATATGGTTGCTTTCGATGGAGCAGAGTCCGGATAACAGTTTAGTTTTAGTTTCGACGGTATTTTTTCCCATCAAAAATAATGTTTTATTAACACATGAAATTCGTCTTTTTCCATTTTTTTCACAATAACAAAGTAGCTTCACTTAAAACGCAATATCTCACAAACTAGTTGACAAACAGCTGTTATATTATGGTATGTTTTGAAGGTTGGTACTAGCTTGCAGTCATATGAAAACAAATCCACTGGCGCCATCTATGTGTTAGTGTCGGGACTTATCAGCCGACCTTGTATATAAATATATATTATTATAATAATACATAATTTTTTGACCTTCATTGCAAATTTATTTTTTGGGGATAAAGAAATAATTCCGTTCACCATAAAAAAACATTTTCTCAATTGTCAGTAAATTTTCTATCTTACGACTGTCATGTCAATAATTATACCACAACGAACAGTTTAATAGTACCGTATCTTCGTAATCTACAATTTTGGTAAAGTGAAAGCAATCATGTGAATAATAATCCTATACATTCTCTTTTTATAAATGCGAAGGAACCCCTAGAGCAGTGGTGCCATGGTGACGGCCCGCGGGCCAGAACCGGCCCGAATGGACATCCAAATTCGGACTGTTACGTCAGTGGTTGAGAAGTGTTTTTTATAAATAAATAATACTATGATACAATATCAACAAATTTAAATCTAAAAATGTACCGTAATTCCCCCCCCCCCCCCCCCCCCCCCGGTCCACTTGAAAACAATCTGGCCCCCTGACCGATTTTACCTGGCATCCCTGCCCTAGAGGGTAATTCATGATATGGTAATCCATGAATGGTATATAATTTATACTTTTGCTTCCTGTATGTTGTGGATTACCTATAATAAATAATAATAATTTTTTTTTGAAGAAGCAGATTTATTTAAATAAATCTTTTTTGATCGAAAAAAATATTGTTTCGTAATTTTTATGAGTATTATCCTTCTTTAATATAGGGATCCTACTATTCCCACCTCAATATGATTTTATTGATTATAGAACAAATACAAATGGAAAATATATAAATTTCGTTGTTTGTCAAAAATTAATGCCCTAAAAGCATAAACAACGCGTAGAATGATTTTGAACCATGACGTTTATAAGTCTAGGCTCTCATGGAGCTTTTTTTATATTTTATAATACCCTGAGTAGTTAAGAGATTTGTTATGAAAAGTGAGTCCGCGTGTACCATTTTTATCATGTCTAAAAAACAATACATAAACAGAACAGAAATACTTACATAAAAGAACAAACATATTAAGTTTAAAACGTAACGGCGTACTCCTTCAATAATCTTTGAAATGAATTATAGTAGTTTGAATTGCTTGGAGAATAAAAATATCTGAACGTTTTTCTCGGAGAAATAAAAGAAGAACGATCCATAGCCTCAGCAAACTTTAAACTCAAATCTTAAAAACTCAAAAATTTGAAATGATTGCTTGAGGGTGCTTACATATAAAGAGTTATAAATAAGAAACAATAAAACTTTTTTCAATAATCATATAGAGGACTTATTATTATTTAATTATTCGTCCAAGTAATATATATATATATTTATATGTATGTATATATATATATATATATATATATATAATATATATATATATATTATATATATATATATATATATATATATATATAGAGATAGATAGATAGTCGCAATAGAGTGGAGATCAGTAGATCGTTGACTCCCAGGTAGAGATCACGATCGTATCCTCTCCTAGGAGTGACTACGATCGTGATTTATATCAACCGAATCAACGACTCTTCTAGAAGAGATCGAAGGGTGTCAGGAAGATGACAACCTTAATTTTTATAACGATGTAATTCAAACTATTTTTATCAGGTTTGATTTCTTTTACATATTATCAAATTATAGGTATATGCCTGTGATATAGATACAATGTTAGTAAACCATTTACAATATATAAATGTAAGAGCTTCAGTAAAATTAATTGATATTTTCTGTTATAGTTAATAATGGGATATAATACATGTTTTCGTGTTCCCTGCAGGCTTTACATTCCATGAACATATGCAACGTTAATTCGTCTCTATATTTTCAATAAGAAAGGTCGATTTTTATATTAAATATTAAGAATTAACATTGATATCTACATAATCAAAAATGATTTTAAAAGCAAATACTATAAAAAGTAACTATTTTGCTACAAATACTAAAAAGATCCATTTAATGATATAATCTAAATCAGTCAATATTTGTACATCACAGTTGTGACAAAAAATAATGATAATGAATTATAGACTTCCAAATATAAAGATTTAATGTATATCCAAAATGGACTTAAAAAAGTATATTTAATCAACAAAAAAATTAACAGAATCGATTTTTCTCATATTAGTATTTGTATACAATTGCAGGCATAGTATATTTATATATAAAGGTGCCTTTTGAACTTTTTAAAAGTAAAAAAGAAATATTTAAATTGCTTCAATCTATTTGTCTGTAAATAAACGTGTTAGACTCACATACGTTTGTATGAGTTAAGTGTAAACAACAATACAATCCAAACGTTGTTTGCAATTATACCGACACTTTAATTTAACTATACATAATAATCAAAATACTAAATAAAGATATGAGGTCATAATTCAATATTGGAATTCACAGAATAAAAAAGAGCAAAAGGTCAATAAATTTGTTAATGATCTTTTAATTGTACACTTTTTCTGTGTGCGTCTATAGTTTAGTTTGGATTTTATTAGATCATTGACTTGAGTTGAAGGACATACGTAATTGTAGAAAATTAAAAAAACAACTTTATTGGAGCGCATATTTAAACTTGTTTATCATAATGGATAAAATAAGAACAGATTAACCAAAGGTATATATTTTTATTATTATCACGAAAACGACCGGGATACTTTTTTCAACGGGACTTAAATTTTTCAAGCCGGACCGGGACTTTAGTATATTTTCGTTCCTTCGTCATTTAAAAATGACGACGTTTTTTTAGAAAAGAAATTCCAAAAAAAGTGACAACGTTTTTTTTTAGAAAAAAATTCCAAAAAAATTGACAACGTTTTTTTTAGAAAAAAATCATATTTTAAAAATTCTTGAAGTCCCGGTCCGATGATTTTTAGGACACCGGGCCGTTCAAAAACAGCAGGGACCCGGTCGTTTCCTGATATATACATATATATATATATACATATTCCGTGACATTCAACTTATCGTCATAGTGATGATCTATTTATCGATAGACATAATGAAGCAAAGTAATCTATATATTAATTCACCAATCTCTGTCCGTCCTGTATGTCCGCACGCTATCTCCTCCCACATTAATGGTCAGATTTGAAACTTTGAAGGTACCTATTGAATCCTTGGGTCAAGACGGACCTAATCTATATATTAATTCACCAATCTCTGTCTGTATGTATGTCCGCACGCTATCTCCTCCCACATTATGATCAGATTTTGAACTTTGAAGGTACCTATGGAATCCTTGGGTCAAGACAGACCTAATAAAACTACTTACAAAGTGATTGGACCAGAAATGAAGAAGAAGAAAATCAGACCTTGTCTGATTTGAACTACCTACTTTTCAAGGTAAAGAGAGAAAAAAGAAGAAAAAGAAAGAGAGGAGGGTTAGAGAAATGGAAAAAAGCAAAAAGCATCTCATGTGACTTAAAAACATATTCTTTGAACAAAGTCAAACTTTTTATGAGGAATGTATGTACAAAACAAAAAATTAATTTATTTCTCCTCTCTTATATTCTTTAAGGCGTCTGTTCACTACAACTAGCTCCAAAACTACCCATACCTGAAGGGCGAACATGGGCGCCGTAGGCGGCCAAATAATGCGAGTATCCATTATTTACCTGAGGTATTTCTACGGCATTATAAAGATATAAAATATTTTATGTCCTAATTATTTAATTATTAATCTCACTGTTGATTTCGTAAATGTCATATATACTTAAGTTATAATATAGGTTCATAGTAAAACCTACGTCAGAATGAAGTGTAATGCCAACACCTATAAATAATAAGTAGCAATTAATATAATTAAATAGTAAAAGCTGTATTGACTTTGCAAGTCACAAATATGCAGTTAGGCAAATGATCATCATCTGTTTTTCTGGTTTTTCGCCCTCTCTCTCTCTCTCAAGAAAACAGTGATTCAACCTATAATATTTGAGCGTATGTGTGTGTCTCACACATTAATAGGCCTGGAAGTCCAACACAGTTGAAGACCCCAAGAGATGATAAAGATACTCGTCAGTCATTACTCTCATAAATAGACATTGCAAAAAACAGTTCAGGTCATAATTTTAAAAAACATGAAAGGAAGTTGCGAAATCTTAGCCTGGAGCTAAGCATCATGTGTCGTCACCTCTATTGATTGCTATGCAAATGCTGTCCTTGGACCAATTTAATGATCTTCTTGTAATATAGCCTTACACACTTATATACACACACACATATATATATATATATATAAAAATTGTCGTTCGTCGTTCGCCAAAAGTTATCGTTCATCGTTAATTTTAAATTGAATCCTTCGTTGTTTGTCGTTCACCATTCTGAAAAAAGTTGGCAACGTTTTTTTTTAAATAAATTTGTCCCATGAAAATTAAAAACCTTTGTCTTTTTTTGGCGCCAAAAACGAACGACAAACGATAAGGAAATTCCATATCGTTCGTCAAAAAACTTTGTCGTTCATCGTTCGCGAACGACAAACCAATGAACGATAAATCAAAAATTTGATATATATTATATATATGACAATATCATAATTGAAGGAGAAGAATCCTACTCATTTCATTCCTTGGATTTTCTTTGTATAACAAATCATTTCATTGCACTCATTCAGCTAAATTCGAAATATTTAAATTTAACTACATAAACTATGCTAATAGTTCCATATCGATCCTTAATGCAAAATTATGCTGTCACTCAAAAAAAATATAGGTTCCTTATAAATAAAGATATTGAGAAATACGCAGGTATCGAGTACTCTTGATTCTTTTACAAACAGGGTCATTTTATACCTAAGCACGACGTCAGATGAAAAACATATTTTAAAGAGTTATACAGTTTTGTAAGCCTCTTGATTTATTTGCTTCTTTTTATAATATAATGCATTTACCTGTTGATCACTCAATATCTTATTTTTATTGTATATCCTTTTCATGCCTATCACGAAGTCATTATCATTATATGTGGTTTGAAAAATTACCATAAAAGAATAAAGAATAGTAAGTAATTGATATTGGCATAAAATTAGCAAAATGTGTATATCCTCATGATTCATATTAGAGATGATATCCGAAATAGAGAAGACCAAATTAATTTAAATCAAAGTGGTTCTGAAAGGCCCAAGAAGAACATGCCAAGAAAAAACATTTACGTTTTAGGCTTATATTGTCAAGACTGAATTATCATGAGTCCAATGTTCATTGTATGTAGTGTATATATATGAGATAAAGAATATAAAAACTTACTTTGATGAAATAAATACTTACATAAGAGATTACACAGCCTACAAGTACTAAATACAACTGTTAATTGAATCAGAAAGACTTACATGATTCTTTGAGCTATTTGGTTGTATTATTTTTGCTTTTTTAGTAAAAAAGTTCAATTATCTATATATGTATATATATATATATATATATATATATAGTATATATTTGTAGGTGTGATTTTAATATATTATATATTTATATATATATATATAATATAATATATATACAACGGATCAAAAGACGATAAAGACAAACAGGAGCTGATGGGCAATCACTAGAGGTTGATATATCCTTTATCAATCATATGTATCTTAATAAGGATCATCAGTCTTCCAAGCTGAGGTAATTGCCATCACACAATCTGTAAAAGCTTTACTTGAACAAGACAAGCCATCTAAGAACGTGATTATTCGGTCAGATTCTCAATCAGCAATTGCTGCTATTCTAAACCCCTTACAAAAAGTGCCACAGTTAAGCAATGCAAAGAAGTTAAACAACGCAAATCCAAAATAAATATACATCTGATTGGTGTAAGGGCCATTCAGATATCTCAGGCAAACGAATTTGCGGACTACCTTGCAAAGAAGGAACGCAAAGTAAAATCGCTTATGTGTTGGAGCCACCAAGCTACATAAAGAAAGTGATGATGGCTTCTTCTATGAAGTTGGTGGCAACAGATACAAAAAGGAATCGTGAATGAAACATACTCATAGGATGTTGAATAATCCAAACAAAGGTTGTCGAACTTTCACGTACCAACATGAAATTATTGTTCAAGCCTACACAGGCCATGGACCATTTCTGTCCATCCACGCAATGAAGTGAAAAACAACGAAGAGTAAGCCCGCGAGTCAGTTTGAGGAACAACAAGGCCTAAAGTGTTCCACGGTTCGTAGAATGTCCGGGGTATGGTTAAATTTAACCTTCGGTTTGATGTTATATATATATATAAAATATATATACAGAGTGGCTAGGCAAAAATGTCCGGTTGATATTTTGATTTGTGAACTTAATAACTTTAATTGGTTGCTTCTATGGAACTGAAATTTATTTGGCTTTAAGTAGATATAAAAGGATCTAAATTATTCAATATGGCCTCCATTGGCCTTCACGACGGCTTCGAGGCGGGGCCGGAAGCGTTTGCAGGCATTTATAATGTACTTCTCAGGGTAGTTGTTCCACTCCTTGATGATGGTGGCCTTCAGAGAGTCAAGAGAGGTAGGGGTCCGGTTGGTGATGCTCTCAATTGCGCCCACCAGAAAAAATCCAGCGGATTTAGATCGGGGATGAGGGGCCAGAAGTTCTTCGGCCAGGAAATGGGCCATATTGTCTTGCAGAACTTTGTTCTTAGCCGCCATATGAGATGTGCACCATCCTGCTGCCACACATAGTTTCCGGTGGGGTAGTTTTTTTAACCATGGCAGAACAGTATACCTCAGACTTTGTAGTAGGCCTCGGTGTCGATCTCTCGTCCGGCCGAAAGAAGAATGGAGGCATCTTCTTTCCGTCGGACCTGAATACACCAAGGACCATCACTTGCTGGGGATTCTTGGTACTGAAGACTCCTTGGACATCCTCAAGTTGCTTAGCAACCATCGATCATTTCTGCGATTGTAAACTTGGTCACCGTGAAGATCTTTCGTCTGACTATTTTGATGAGACACAGCTTCTTTTTCAACCAATTTAGGATGATCTTTGCACCTATCGAGCCTCTTCTCCCCGCTGCTGCTGTCAATAGCTGTCTGTGGTCCGAACGAATGATTGCAAGCCAAATCTTCCTTGGCAGCCAGCTGGATTGTGCGCCTGGACACGTTGAACTCTTTTGAGAGACGGTTTAGGCTGATGGTGGGGTCCGATTCAACTTTGTGCCTAACCTTCATTGAGAAAAGTCGTTTGTCCGCTTTTTTGTTTGGCCACCAGTCCAGGAGCTATGATTTGAAGCCTTTCCATCATTTTGGCTGCTGGATACGACGGACGAGTGTACGGATATCAACGTTTACGATCAACCGGGAATGGCTGAGAACTCGTGATTTATTTGTGCGTGAGCAAATCGTGAATCTGTGGTCTTTTCGCTTGCTGAATCACTCAATTTCTGGTCTGAGAGTATTTTTTATAGTTATAAATTGTAGCTATTTGTTTACAAAAGCGTAGCTGATTTCTACTTGTTTGAAATTTTTACGTAACGCTCTGCGCACCAAAGAAACAAATTATCAACCGGACA
>CP045894.1:7442960-7468172 GCA_013387185.1 Caligus rogercresseyi
AATAAAAAAATATTTTTGCCTATATGGTTCGATAGAATTGCATCCGACAGGATATAAATAAGCATTATAGCCTTAAAACTAAGTATTATTGATGAGAGAAAATATTGCAAACTTTTTGCTGTCTCTTGTATAGCATTGGAGCGCAGACAAATCATGGAAACGGGCAAATAATCATGAGTGCAGAAGTCTAAAGAAAAACAAGGGCAACTTTTTGGAAACTTATGTATTTGTATATCTCCTCATATCAAAGTTGCGGGTGTCAAATAATACTAATTTTAATGTATATTTCTCGATTTGAATCAATAAGGTTAAACAATATATACTCTAAACTAAAAATGAGAATTATAGTAAATATTAATGATTTGTAATATATTCCCAAAACAAATTCTTGTCACCTAGAAAACTTAAGTTTTTTTAAGTACTGTCATAATTCAAAATCCATCAACTATGAATGATGGTGATAGTTTGATTAAGTATTTTCTTCAACTTGCAATATAAAATATTTGCACAAACTAATTACAGCTTCATACAAATACATACGTAATGAAAACATTTTAAAATGAGTGATTCATATTGGTATTTCAAATACTATGAAAATATTATGACTTGCTAAAATTAATGGTCACAAGTTAGAAAGTATTTTTACCCAATATATATTAGCCCTTCATATTTAGCTGTTTAGTGAAATTATATTTTGTTTACCTTTAGTAGAATAAATTTTTTGCAATAAGTAATATAAACTATATGCCTTGTTCAAATTGCTTTATTGAATAACAAAAATGTTTATTATTTCTTTATTGCCGTTTTAAGGTCTTGAATAATAGAGCCGTCGTGTTAAGGCGTGTTCAACTCTCAATGTGGGGGCGAAGGTTCGAATCCCGAGAGGGGATGGTCATTTTTGGTCTACCTCATTGATAAGATCCTAGGTTCGATAGACTAATTATAATGCTATAATGCTTATTCATATCCCGTCGGAAGCTGCAATTAGGCAAAAAAAAAAAATAAAATAATAGTGTTACAATCATTCTACATTAATACAATCAGTTTCTACAAAAACAGGTCAAATTATAAAAAGTTAAAAACATAAGGATATTATTTTTTGATTGACTCAAACTAAAATACCAAAACTCTAAAATAGAACAGCCAATTACAATATAAAACTAACAAACATATATAAATTACATAGAGTGAATTTTTAAGCTATTGAGTATCATAGCCTCATCATATCTGCTTTCATTACATTCAGCTAAATGTAGAATTTAAAAAAATTAAGGCTGATTAGATAAAATTAAGGAAGACGATAACTAGACTTCTTTAGAGTGAAACTTAAGTAGTTTTTCTAGGGCTTTATTAAATTTGTAATTTCCATAATTAAATGCCTCAGAATATAACGTACTTTAAAATGTACGCTAATACTCTCTCCCTCTCTCTCTCTCTTATATAATATATGGAAACGACCGAGACACTTTTTTTGCGCCGGGACCCGGGCCGGGACTTAAATATTTCCAGCCGGGTGCCGGTCGGGACTTTAATATATTGCGTTCCTTCGTCATTCTTAAAGTGACGACGTTTTTTTTAAATTTTTATATTTTAAAATAATTTTAACAAATAATGACGTTTTTTAGAAAATAACTTATAAATATATATTTTTTTTATTTAAAAAATATTTTTCTAAAAAAAACAACGTCCTGACTTTCAGAATGACGGATAAACGTAAATATTAAATCCCAGCCCAGGATTTTAGACACCGGGCCGGGTACCCGGTCGTTTCCTTATATATATATATATATATAGTTTATATATATCTCTAAGATGCATTTTAGCCTATGAAAGCTTAAAAATGGCTACCCTAGAATGCTCACTTCACATTCTTATAGATGAAGCAAAAAAAATTTACCTTTTGCATTGTACTTCAACGAACTGTATGATTCATATCCCATGTGAACTCAGACACATGTTGAGCATTTTGATCAAAACAGTGCCGCCCCTCTTTGTACGATTTTAAAGCCATGCCGCTTTAGTGCTTGTAGTAGGCCTGTGCTTTTTCTCCCCCCCCCCCCCCCACTACCAAAAGTGTTTTGATATGGTTCCTTGCTTGGTTAATTATATATGATAGACCCCCCTAAAAAACTATATGTAGATATGGAATTACATATTTTCTTCCCTGCTACAGATTAAGAACACTATTCAATGCCAAAAAGGGGACTACTAACTTGTTTGAAAGAGGTTTAAGGGATTATGTAACGTCTTTATAAGACTTGTTGAGAAGAGGATTTGAATGAGGTATTATCACAGGCATAAGCCTATATAATTACTGGATGTTCAATGGACTAGATACAAATGGGAAGATTTATGTCCTTGTCAGCAACTGATGACACAAAGAAAGAAAAGAAGGAATTAGTATTACTTTTTTAGAAGTCAAAGATTAAATAGCAAGTCTTAAGGGATATAAAGGGAAGAAAAACAAAAGGAAAACAAGGCGACGTCATTGTTGAACATAACAGTATTTATGATGACATCACTGGTCATTGATTGTTGGACTTCCTTTTTTCTATTTCCAAGAGTACTGAATTCAGCTCACGAAAAGGGCCGCCATTTTAACTATGTATTCAAACAACTTGTACGTGGATTGAATTTTTCTTCTACGTTGAGTTTCCAGATATTTTGTACTTCAATGGGTATTACCAAGGTCTGTATAATAAGGTCTGGGCAATACAAAACAAACATGTAGCAATGTGACTACTTAATGACGTCACTGGAGAACGATTATATCGATATTATATATATATATATATATATATATATCTATCTCTCTATCTATATATAATATATATATATATATATATATATATGTATGTATGTGTTTGTGTATAAATAAATTATATATATATAATAAATATATATATATATATTCGTTCTCCAGTGACGTCATTGAGTAGTTATACTGCTAGGATTACATGTTCTCTTATTGCCCAGACCTTATTATACAGACCTTAGGTATAACTACCATCAGTTTTTCCCTCTTTTTTATTTAGCAATTTATTAACCTTGATGTACGATTTAGAGTTTCGTTTTGTTTAAATACATGTGATGTAGCCATAATCAAAGATGTAAGAAATAATAAATAATATACATCAACTTCCCTTTAATTAGCTTTTAGTAATAAAGTTCATTATTCTCTGGGTGTGTAAATAGATCAAAGCGTACCGATATTCATCGATAGTGTGTTTCCCACTAAAGTCAAATATGGAAATCTTATTAACAAAAGATTTATTCATTATGTCATTAGATCACATTGAATGTTTCTATGGCAATTCTGATAAATTTACTTTGCAGTATTTATATACTTATATCTAAATGTTAATCAAGATATTAAAAAAACTTTATTAGCAGGACTAAAATACTAATTCATATTTGAGGAGTTCATTCAAAGGATTTATAAAGTGTATGGCCCAATAGAAAATAGATTTTGTGTTTAGTTAGTTAAAAGTTTATTACTGTAAGTATTACAATAGATGTACACATAAGTATATATAAATACAAACTAAAGTAAAGAACACGACCACACAATGGGGTATCTGTGTTACTACAGTAATGTGGAGCTCCTTCCTAAATACCTATTCAAGCAACTGAAATAAATATATAAAATATATAGATAAAATGAACTTATAAGCTGATGAATTATTATAACTTTTTGTTTTTCTTCTTTAGGTCATCAGCAACCCTGTTGAAAAACATATCTATTGTAGATTGTTTCCTTGGCTTGGATTTTTTTCTTATGGTGTTTAGTTTTTAAAAAAAATCGTCTGTAAATTGATTTGAAGGATATTCCCCGGAGCCAACTGGCACTTGAGTAGCTCCTTGGAAAATTTTATGTTGTTTGCCCAATTAATCTGTGGCGCAGTCCTCAGTAGTATCTCCACTAAGCTTGGTCACTTGCTGGGTCTTCGGTGAATGACGTTGACAATCTCGACGTTTTTAGTTGAGGGTTTTTTGTAGTTTATTTTACCCACTGTTTCCTCTTGGTTCGGGTCTTTACGGACATGTATATTTCTCATGTTCTTCTTCCGCTTTCTGGATAGTCGGTGCTTTCCGAGGGTCTTGAAAGCGAACTTTACCAGCGGAAGCAATATTTATTGTAAAGTTAGATTTTGTGTTATGAAGGATGTTATTCTGTATGGGTATGGGTTGAGGTTTGCACCTCATTAGCCGAGAGTTAATGATGTGTCATTTCTTAATGCTAACACTTTTCTATTATTTCACTTTTCTTTTCTTTCGACCATTCACGCTAGGACAAAGTCCCAGTTAGTTATCCAGACAGATCACATGGATTGCCTTGGATTTATGTATTATATTTATTCAGGAAATGGTACAGTTGAAAAAAATAATTAATTGATCAACAATAAGACGACATCAACCTTTTATATTGAATAAGAATATTTTTTATTAAGTCATTTTATATTATGGTTTATCTTTAGACAGTAATTTTGATTTAGAATGTCATTTATTTTTTGTTTTTAACGTAACTGTCTGAAAATTGTGTTTTTTAATCTCCAACTTTCTAGTGTATTCTTTTTTTATACTGTATGGATTTTAGCTAATAAATAAACATCTTCACCAAAATAATAATAACAATAATTAAAATTATAGATTATAATGAATATATATAAGCATAAATCAATACATATTCTGCTAAATATATATCCAAAATAATGCAATACGAAAGGACAAGCAGTAGAATCTTCTACAGACAAATTTTTGAATTTCGTAAGCTTTTTGGAGCTCTGAATGCATTTCAGACGCTGTTTTCTTCGAATAAAAGAAGAAAAGCAACACTTCCCTCAAATAATGCTTACATACTTGGTATAAAATGAGACATATTCTCACAAACGAAAGTATATTACATATTAATAAAATCACTCATGTGTCAAACCGACTTTCGCTCCTACGCCTTGATCCAGATAAAGCTCGCCAAGAAAGTCTACAAGATCCACGGGGACCTAATTTCTATCTTTCCTGACTCTTGCCCTGGCCTCTCCACTATCAAGAGATGGGAAAGAAACTTCGATAATGGCAGTTTTGCTCTGGAGAAGAATACGTCATCAGGAAGACCCCGGTAAACAACGACACGGAGACAATCGCCGCTGTGAATCGCCTGATCGACGATAACCCCCAGATGACCACTCGACAGGTTGCCACCGAGGTTTTTCTACCACAGAAAATTTTCTTAGGCTTTTGACGGAGGATCTTGAACTGGGAAACATCCTGAGTGTACTCGTCCCCCATCAGCTCTATGAGACCATCAAGAAGCAGCGAGTGAATTGATGACTTTCTAACCTGGAGGGACGTTGAAAAGGTGAAACCGAGCCCCTACTCACCCGACCTGAACCTCTGCGACAGGTACCATTATATATATATTTCATATTTAGTATATATATTTTAGTATTATAAGTTTTACTAATTTACTATTTTTTTAATACTAACTTGTTCAAATATTTACTTTTATTTTGTGTTTTCTACGAGAATCAAAACTTTCAGACCATCAAATGTAGGCAATGTAAAATTATGAAAATAATTATTGGACTTAATTACAGTATGATAAATGAATAACTTATAGATCGATATATAATTCTAGTGACATAGATGTCTTATTTGGTTCTGTGTTTCTTACTATACCATTTCTTGATGTAATTTAAAGAGTAGAGCTTCATTGGGATAAAATTAATATGGCGTCTATTGAGCCAAAGCGTACCATGTAAAGTATTTTAGTACAATCTGTATCTACATGGTTATCAGATATTAACCTACAAGCTAATACGAAATAAAGAGAAACACTTGATTACCATGGTAAACAGTATGGGCCTACTAAGCCAAATTTCCTCTATGATGTAACTCATCCTCTTTCCTTTGATCTCTTCAAAACTTAGAATAAAAGGAAGGAATACTCTATGTACTTAATAGTGCTATAAGATCCCTGCTTTCTAAGACGCAAAGTAAATATATTAGATAATTTCCCTGGTCAAGTACATAAGAGGAGACATCAAATCTCTTTCCTTCATTCTCATTTCATAAAAAATGGTCGAGGTAAGAAGTACATCTTATTTATATTATGAATCATTTCAAAATATGTTTCCCTTACACCCTATTTTCCATCTATGTTGTTTCCCTTAAGCCCTATTTTTCAATCTATTGATCATATTTTATCATCCGTCCGAATAAGGCTTTTATAACCTTTTAATTTTATATGTATGTTGAAAAAATGTTAAAATAAAGTGTAAAAAACATTTTTTTGTCTGCAAAATATAATGTAGTTATATTTGTTGTCGTCAAACTGTAATTTTAAATTTAAACGTTCAGCTACAATTTTTGAGAGAACTATTTTTATTTAAATATTTAATAATATGCTAAGATTCATCTTGGTCATTGTATATTTTATGCTAACAATTTAACTTTTAAGACCCGAAAATATATTAATAACTATCCACAAACCAATTTGCAATGATTATGTAGAGAACCATATTGCATCATCATTATCATTTAGATTCTTTTTTTTTTTTTTTTTTTAACGGTTATAAAATTCTTTTTTGGCTATCAAATATTATAAAACAGTGTAAAAAATTACTACACTAAAATACAGACAACTATAAATAAATAAATAAAAAATACTCTTGACAGTTGCGTTAAAATAAAAAACATGAATGAATTGTAGAACATATTTACTGTCAAGAGATTATAACCTTATATACATGGACGAACAGCGTTTATTTATCTTTAAAAAATCCCGATGACGTCTTAAAATCCTCTTCAGAGCTTCAGGTATACTCCTGAGCGAGATGGCAAAAATCGTATAATATCTCCCGCCATTTCCAAGAAGGAAACCAGGGTCAGGAATTTTAACATCGAGCGCCTCGTAACGAGCCGCTGCATCAAGGATGATCGCTCTCAGGTCCTCAAGATCACCAAATCTACTGACAAAAGGCTTCTTGTTCTTATTCTGATATAAAATGTCCACAGTAGTATCCGAATGAAATTCGGGCTCCATCTTCCACATAAGTCTTTGCATGGAAGCTAAAAAAAGGTGAAATAATTCCAATTCCAGATTGGTTAAAAGCGTGCCCAAATGTATCCAGTTCAATAATTCTGACGTGGTATAGTATCTTCTCCAATCACGAGAGTGATACACACCCATTTCTTGTATTACCTTTCGATAATATTTCGGAACAATAGACTGAAGGAGGCACAGACCACCGCCGATATATTTTTTGGGGCGTTTTATGGCGGAGATATACGATTTGTGAAAGAGAGATTTCAGCCACCTCTCTTCTTCTTCTAAGGCTAGCTCAGCTAGACTAGGAATGGACGTTGCCTTGTATAAAACTAGTGGAACCACCTAGAGTTGTAGAGATCGATTCTTTTTTGCAGAGAAAGACTGCGCCAAAATTTTGTTTGACCATAAATTTTAGTATTCAACAGGGACCAGTTACGTTCTGATACACCAAATCTTGTCCACTCTATGATTCTTCTATCATATTGATCATTGTATATTTAATCATAATAATTACATAGTTTTTTAGACCCGAAAATAAGTTTATCACCATCCACCAACCAATATATTTATGGGGACGATATTTTGAGACAACCATATTGCATCATCATAATTTTTATTTGTTCGATGATATTGGATAGAGAAAAAAATGGAGACAGTATGTGATTACCAAAAGACTAAAATAGTACTTGTATTTCTTGTAAAACGGACTTAGCTATATAGCCTATATATTTTATTTGTCTGTTTAAGGCTAGGTCCACAAAAGTACTAATGTTCCGTGATCCGTGATCGATAATAGACCGATATTGTATTTTATCTTGAGACGCATATCTTCATTTAACCATGATGTATAGCCAAGAAAGTACTTTTAGATTTTGAAATAGTGGAGTATTTAATTATTTCTAAACAATTTTCGATTTTTATGATAATGATAATTTCTTTAGAAGCACATATTTTTGCCTTTGCTAGCGTCTTCGGGTCTCGAAGTTCTTCATGGTCATTTGTATGAAGTGGTCATTATTCACATCCTCTAGCGGGGGGGAAAAAAATCAAAAAAGAAGTCAGATTTGAACCTATATTATAGACAGGGAGTTAAGACAATTATTTTTCATTATAAAGAAGGGGGGGAAATGTAAAAATATACATAAATCTTAAGTCTATAAAGTTTTTAGTGTAATGGCTGAAAATGTCTTAATTGCAACCATCTTGTCTGACCCTAAGGCTGACTCTTCCTAACGTATAGACAAGTCAGTGGTTGGACCACGCCCTATGGCGTCCCTCAGTCACTTTTTTAAAAGTAAAGGGTTGAAGTAGTTAGGTACATATATAACACACAAACGAGAGGTAACAGGTGGATGAATACTCTCACAAGAGTGTTACATAAGAGGACTCCGTCTACAGTAAAGTTCATTAATAAGTTGTTGTCTGCCAAGTTATTTTGATAGAATCCGTTTCTTGATTGAATGAACAGGGGATTCATAAATTAAGCCTCCATTGTTAAAGGTATAGTTTTTATTTATAGTACAAGCAACATATAATTTGACAAATATGTCAATGATATAATCTTTTAAGTTCTTTCACAATTCAAAAAAGGATATTTCATAACAAAATGATGAGCTGATTAACAAATATTGAATTAGTATGAAAAGCATTTGGAAAAACAAGGACAATATCTTAATAAATTGCACAAAGTAGGACATTTTATCGACATACGACGGAACCCAATACCTCACAGCAGACTTGTTGACGTTCGCAAAAAATTGTCGTCCGTTTGTCTTTCACCAAAAGTTATAGTTCGTCGTTCATCGATCGTTTGTTCGTTCGTCATTCTGAAAAAAATTTGAAGACGTTTTTTTAGAAAGGAATTTTCTGTCTTGAAAAAGGAAGATCTTTGTCTTTTTTTGGCGCCAAAAACGAACGACGCAAGATATAATTTTTTTTGTTATCGTTCGTCAAATTTTTTGTCGTTCATCGTTCGCGAACGACGAACGATTACAAATGAACGACAAATCAACCAGCCTTAATAACCAAAACAATTTCCATAGTTGACAACCTTCGATCAAAAAAGAAAATTAACATTGCTTGAGTTTTATCCACCATTATTCTGAACAGAAATGCTGAATAAATTATATAACAAGTGTATTTTAATGTTTGTTTATTTTAATGTTTGGTATTGGCAAACCCTGTGTTTGGTCTTTGATTGTCTTTATTTCATGACGAAAGTTGCCAAATAAAGGACAAAAAACATAAGAAAAATATATATCCGTAAAATCTTCTTACATTTAATTATAAATAACCTTACTTTCCCAGGACCATTAAACATTCCATTTTCACCTCATCATCATTCCAACCCAATAATATATTGATATTTCATGCAGTTGAGTGTTTGAAGCCCAATAATTCATTTTCGATGCTCAACTAATAACTTGGCAGTAAACTTAAGGTACTTAGGAACACACTTTGATATTTTGAATGAATAATAATTTATGGGTTTCCTGTGAGACACACACCAAAAAAAGAAGTTGGAACAAAACATTTTACATACATACATATTTTGTTAAACTTATATGAACAAAAGAGAAGCATGCCTCCTTCATAAACAGGAAATGAAAATGGCAAACAACATGTATTCTTAAGCATGGTGGGGATTAAAATAATTGATATTTTGAGCTAATTCATATTTAGTGTTGATAAATAGTAGTTTATTATCATTTATATGCCCTAAAAAAAGAATGACCCTTTAATAGTACTTTTCATAGGGAATATCTGCGTGTCCATTCAAGACTGTAGAGTTTAGGCAAAAGGGGCCCTAATTGAAGGATAAAATAAGATCTATGTTCGTTATCTGGTTGGTCTCTTTATTGGTATAATCGAGTCCATGTATTTACCTGGCATGGGGAAAAGGAGCAACGATTCTTGTTCCCGATCAATAATAGTGGAGGGCCTTTCTTCCTCTTAATCTGTCTGTGGCTTCCAAGGCATGCTTTGCTTTTTGATGAAGTCGTAAATCCTTCCATATGATCTTAGTGGACATTTTCTCAAATCTGAGAGTGCCATTGGGTCCTTCGAAAAAGAGTTCTCATCTTGAAAGCCCAATGTGAGATCCCCATATCCTTTTTAGCAAGTGAAAGAACAAGAGCTTATCTCGTCATTCGACTCATATCGGAGATGATGATTTAATAATAATCTCGACTCTCAAAGTAGCATTCTTTTTTCTTGTGTTTTTTCATCCATCCCAAAAATCTTTGACGTCATAGCCATCATACACAAAGCATAGACGCCCAAATCGGACTTTCATATTTTTTATTTGACTGGATACAAAAGTGACCTTTGACCCCATAAACGACAAGTTCTCAAGTAGTGACGTTTTACGCTCCGGAATTGAAAACTCAGGGATTTAATTTATTTTTTTAAATAATTGTAATACTAAAAGACTTTTTTCGATTTCAATCATTTAAGTTCGTCTAGTTATCGAATGCAACTAGGAATTCTAATTTTGAAATGGCGTTACTTGGAGCAAATCATGACTGTTTATTGCATTCATGGGTTGTTTAGCAAAGTCAAAACTTATAAGCAACTTGGAGAATTTGATTTTAAAAATAATGCTTTTTCTATAATGTTATTTTTATTTAGTATTTTTTATTAAATATATATAGTGTAATTATTAATGAATAAGAACCTACAATATTAAACAAGTATTCTTATAATAATCTAAGTACCATCCTTAACTTACAATTGCACAAGAAACTTACATCCAGAAATATACCTCAATTAATAAATATCCTAATCTATATAATAATTCACCAATCTCTGTCCGTCTGTATGTCAGCACGCTATCTCCTCCCACACTTGTGGTCGGATTTGAACTTTGAAGGTACCTATGGAATCCTTGGGTCAAGACGGACCTAATAAAACTATTTGCAAAGTGATGGGACCAAAAATGAAAAAAAAAACAGACCTTGTCTGATTTTACTACCTACTTTCCAAGGTAAAGAGAGGAAAAAAGAAAAAGAAAAGGAGGAGGAGGAGTTAGAGAATTACAAAAAGAAAAAAACATCTCATGTGACTTAAAACATAGTCTTTGTACATAGTCAAACTTTTTATGAGGAATGTTTGTACAAAACAGAAAATTATTTTCTTTCTCCTCTCTTATATTCTTTAAGGTCTGTTTCACTCACAAACTAGCTCCAAAACCTACACATACCCGAAGGGCGAATATATGAGCGCCGTAGGCGCCCAAATATGCGAGTATCATTAATTAGTTAGTTAATTATTTGAATAAAATTTAGCATCCATAATAAATCATACATGCGTGTATATAAAGAAAGTTTTGTAAAATATATAATCATACTTTTTTTGTCAATATTACGAGCTAGTCAATTCATGTGTGACAACAAAATAGTTTGAAGTTCAAAAGTATGTATAAATGCTTATAATATGATTTTAAGAACGTCTTGCAAATTGTGATTACTCTTGTACATATTCTGAGGGCAAGGACTTCCCTCATTTATCGAAAAACAATATTATTGTCAAGGCATTATCAACGAAAGTCATTTAACTTATTGCTTACGACAATTATAGTTTAAGGTATGCAAACAGACAAAATTTGATGCTCTACAACTTTCCTCTAACGGATTTAACAATCTGAAAGGCTTTTTTTTTGCCTAAATGTTTCGACCGAATTGCATCCGACAGAATATAAATCAGAGTTATAGCATTAAAATTAGTCTATCGAACCTAGGATCTTATCAATGAGGTAGACCAAAAATGGCCATCCCCTCTCGGGATTCGAACCTGCGCCCTCAACAATGAGAGTTGAACACGCCTTAACGCACATGGCTATCACATTCCCTCACTGTATTTGAAGGTGTTAAGTCCAAATCTGGAGTTATCACTTGAATTATTTTATCTAGATATACTATCATGTTAAAATACAATTTTATAGTGACGTAAAAAAGGAATTAATTAAGATGTAAAATATGTTTTCATGTATATTTTAAAATTATAATAATTCGGATTTTCCTCTTTTATCCTGGCCTTTAAACTTAAAGTGTATTTAAAGACTGCAAATGAAGATTAAGATTAATAGTCTTTTATTTTTTCACCTTTCATAATTGATTTACTTTTTGTAAACACTAAAGAATCTGTATTAGAAAAAAAAATTATCCATTTGATTCGATTAAATTTTATCCATTTGGATATGAATAAGCATTATATTCTATTGTTTATGGAACCTAGGATCTGTTAGGTGAGATTGATGAATACTGGCCTTCCTTTCTCAGTAGTCACACTAGTGTCTCCAAATTAAGAGTCGATAAGGCTTCCACTGAGCTAACGAGCCCCCTTATCTTTTATATCTTAATGTATCAATGTATCATGTATCACGAATGACCAATGCATATATATTTTTCAGGGCAAATTCATTCGCTGCAGCCTCTTACTGATATTATTGGCTGCTCTGGGCTGTTATAGCCAGGAGGAATTCAAGCGATCCGGTATACTTCGCCATCAGCTTCGTGGGAGCAGTTCCATTCCCCTTGGGATCCAAAGCCGCTTAAGGTACTTCCAAGACTCTCCTGGGAACTCATTCAAGACATCCGTGCTTAAATATGCTAGAGCAAGGGTCCTTACACCCGAGATTGATCTTCCTACGTATAGAAATACAAAGCAGCCCTCAAGGAAACTAAGGTGACTATACAATCAATCAGACTTATGTTTAAGATTTCATGGAGTGGACCATAATATCATTAAAAAATACATACATTATCTTGGGATAAATAAATCGGAATCAATAGCAGAACATATACAATCAACAAAACCTTTCATTTATTCAGGGTAACGTTTCAGACACTAAAACGTCTTCTTTATGCATATAACTTTTTATTGGCTACATAATTTACTATAGAAAACGTCCAATATTATAGTTAAAAGAAGTTCTTTCGACTCTATATAATGAATATTATCTATAATTTAAGCATCAAGGGAGGAAAATAAACAAATAGTAATGTCATAGATATGTCTCACATTAATACTTTAACTATATGTATTAGCCTCAATCAGAGGGAAGAGTGGGTGAGAAAAGAAACACTTTAATTATTGACTGAAATGTTACAAAGAATAATACCCTTACCCTGGGCAGTATCTATGGAAAGACGGAGGAGGAAAGATATTGTTTCTTTTGCAATAACTGTTTGGAGACATCAAAACATTTCCTTTTAGAGTGTACACAGATAGGGGAGGTTTTAAACTATCTTCAATATATTTTTAACGAGTTTTTAGGATTACAATTGTGGCGTCCAAGCTTTGTTTTCTTTTATACCGGGTTGCATCAGGAAGAAGTTAATTTTATCATGGCAAAGACCCAGTTCTTTATATACAAATTGCGAACAGAAAGAATCCCCATACCCCCAAATCTTAAAGAAATAGTCGATAGAACAATAAAAAAAACTATTGAAATAATTGTTATCCTTTGTATATTGAATCTTTACTTAATGGGGTTTAATTAATACAAATTTATTTTTTACAATATCTTAGGAGCCCCCCTACATTTTATAATGTGAATGTTTTAGTTAAAATTTAATTATAAAGTTTGATTTTTTGAAAGTTTTGTTGGCAATGTCTTATCATAGATATGAATGAGAATAAAATTGTTGTACTGGTGTCCAAAAAAAAAAGAATAATACAGTTGGCGGGAGATCGTCGTCACCTCTTTTCCCCCTCTTTGAGCAAGTCTTCTATCTGCTCTAGGAAGAAACGGATTTGACTTACTTAATAAACCGTCTGTGAAGTCAAACAATTGTTCATATTTATTTCATCACAATATACATCTAAGAGATGATGAAACATAATCCTGGGTTGTTATTCCCTTTATATAAACATGGCTGTCTCACAACCTCTCCGGCCATTTTCTTTACTTTTTTCTTCTCCTTTTGTCGCTCAATATTATCTTAGTCCTAAACGAAAATACTTTGGTTATTAAACCCTCTTATTGCGATGTGATAAGCCTAAGTCTAGGGACAAAAAACATTGTTCTTTCAAACTCATGATAAACATGACTTGTTATTACCTATTTTCTGTATTTGTCCAATAGATGGAGTTATTATCCATTTATCGGCAGAGCAAACACAATAAACTTTCTTCTTATTCTCTTCAGTATGAGGATTACTTTATTCAATTAAGAGGTGCCAAGGGATGAGTTCATTCAAAGGATTCGTAAATGACATGGATGATATTTTTAAGGATGAACTCTTTCTCTCTGAGTTGAAGTTTACTCCCCAACAGCTGTTGCAAGTGAAGTGAATCTTTGTGTCAAAATGCCAAGTGTTTTATTTCCCCCTCTCCTTTTCTTTCAATCAACCACGCTAATAAAAAAGATCATTCTTTCTTTATCCTTTACCTAGGTTAAAGCAAATTTAAAAAAAATACTTTTTAGGAACAGTATGATATATATATATCAGGCTTGTGAGCGCTCAGCTTTTTTTGCGTTCAGCGTTAAAAAAACTAGCGTTCCGTGCAGTGTTCCGTTCAATGTTTTGCGTTCAGTGCTCTTTTAGCGTTCAGCGTTCAAATATTTAAAATGTGACGACGTTTTTTTTTTACAAAAATCTCCAAAAAATGACGACGTTTTTTTAAAGAAAAACAATCTCCATAAAAAATGATGACGTTGTAATAAAAGAATTTCCCAAAAAAGTGATGACGTTTTTTTTTAGAAAAGAATTTCCGAAAAAAGTCCAAGAAATGTTTGGAAAAAATTGAACGCTGAACGCAAAACTCTTTTTTTGTGTTCAACGTTCAAAAAAAAGTTACGTTCTGTTCAGCGTTCCGTTCATTGAACGTGCGTTCAGCTGAACGCCGTTCAATTTTGCATTCCGTTTACAAGCCTGATATTTATATACATATATATACAAATATATATATATATATACTTGTCAATGCCTTTGATTATTTAAGCATTTATTTATTTTAGATATGCCGTTGCATCTGAAGATATGGAACCCTTAATCATTGAAGAGACCTACGGTGAACCGGAAGAGAGATCCTCCCGGTTTGGCTCCTTCTTATCTTACCCAAGAGCAAACTACTATCCCTCAAGAGGTACCTCCAAATTCCTACCACGACCCCCTATGGTCCTATAAACTCGTCATTTATCATGATAAGCAAACTGATAAGGGTTTTCATCAAAAATATATTTCAAAGAAAAAGTTATAAATAAAAAAATATGCAAATTTCAAAAGTTTTTGGCATTTTCTATTAAAGCCCGGCCCGTTTCCTGTTTTGAGGGTCCATTTGTATGGATAGGAGTATGGTATCGGTTCCGGGATCGAGGGTGAACTCCACATTGGATGGAACCAAAAGGGTTTCATCCTCTTTAAGAAGGTATACTTGGGCCCCAATTGTGATTTTGCTTGGGGATCCCTGAACACACCAAAAGAGTGTCTCTCCTCCCCTCGACACAATGGATCGCTTGCCTGGCCCGTAGCCCATGGCACAAATGCTTGACTGGTATGTGTCGTCCCAGAGGGGCAAATAGCCTTTTTCCTTTATGTCTGAGAGGTTTTCTTCGATCCAGTCCTTGAGGGAAAAGGGGGTTCCACGCGGCGTTTGTGATCAGGAATCCATGGTGGATTGGAGTTGATATCCTTTGGATTCGGCTTACCTTAGAATAAATATATATATATATGGTTTTCAATGATAAAATACTCATATAAGACCTATTAGATACGATCGAATTATATAATAAATAAATTCGTTAAATTGGGACCTGAACCTAAGCCTGGTAGATTAATCAACATCGATAATAATGTCACTTTTGTAAAGCCAATTTACTGGGATTTCATTTGATTTACTGGATATATTTCTATTCGTTCTCAAATAACCGGGATCTGCATTGGTCCAAATGCGTTCTTGTCTTAGACAAACATAAAAACGATTCTTTTATTTGTCGATATCTTCTTTCTTAAGACATGAAACATTAATTGAATATGTGAGGTACTTTATGTGATGATATACAGATTGCTTGTAAAAACTTTCTTAGTTATTGTCAAATTGCCCAATTTATTTATTTTAATTAGATATAAAATATTTCATAATTTTTACAGTTAGTTGAAATATCAGTCGATTAATCAGATTTAATCTCCTTGTTCTCCAATAATCGGTACTGCATTGCAAAAAAAATATTCTATGGGTGGAGCTATAGTTAAAATAAGCATAAACGATACATTGGTCCACGATATGAACAATTACCTGTTTTACAGGGCTCCGATGCGAAAAATTCATTAATGACTGGAGGAAGCTGTGTCCCTAGGTTCACGCATTGAAACCATCTCTCAAAAAGTATTCCTTTGAGCCATCAACAAAGTATCGGAGACAGTCCTTCTCGAAATCAAGTCTGTCTCTTTCTACAACTAGTCCCATGGTGTCCGGAAATCTTTGAGGGAATGAGGGATTCGTCCTGGTAATAAGAAAACCTAGTAGAACAAAGAATTGTTTAGAGTTCATAAAGTTAATACAAATATTACTTGCTCAAAAGCACAAATAATAACTATTTGAATAATAAGAACGAAGTGCATCACTGATGATTTTCAAATCCTGCGTAAATGATTGTATTCATAACGAAGCGTAATTTACATATTGTTTATACTTTTACATATTGTCGTATGTTTGACTGTTAAAAGCATAGGGAGGAGATATTTTATGCATATTTGCTTTTTTTACATATATTTTGTATTTTTGGTTAGGAAGGGCACATTTTAGAGTCGTAATCTGTTCACATATGAAAACAATTGAAAGCGTATTATCAAAAACAAATCCACATCATGCTTTGTCATCTCTGAATTCCTTAATTCGGACTGGCCCAGATCAGATGATGATTCAGATGTTTGCAGACTTTTATAAATATTCACTTAAGTTTCAACATCAAATATAACTTTGAACCAGTGACAATTTTATTTGCATATAACTCTACATATTGAATCATTTTTTATGCATATATTTCTATATTTTGGACGAAATGTCAGTGGCATATATAATTTCTTTGAGTCCAAAGTTCGGACCGGCCCTGGTCAGATGCTGCTTACTCAGTGAAATACTGACTTGTTCTATGATATTTTATTAGGTTTTAACCCAAATAAAGCCTTATTACAAGCCATGCAGAAGGATTCATTCTTATTTGCATATTAGGCAATTTTTCATGCATTTTTTGGTTCATTTTAAACATGTATTTAAAATAATTGAAATAACAAAAACATGAGTATGTAGTTCGAACCGGTCCAGGCCAGATGCTGATTCAGAGTCTTGTTATCCTATTCAAAGATATTTTGAACCTCTCAAGTATCAACCTCAAATAAAGTATTATTACTCATAAAATGTTTTTTCTGCATTTGAAGCCTTTTTTCTGGAAATGCGTTTGTATTTGAACCATTTTTTATGCATCTCAATGTTGATATTGCCACTTTATTCAGCATTTTTTGAATATTTAAGCATTTTAGCGATTTCTTTAACATATTGCACTTTTCTTTCATGAATTTTTTGGTTCAATTTTTTTTTTCATCAAATCTTTATTTACATTAAGTTATTGTGTATAAAAATACATAAATAGACATTGTAATCTAAAATTAAAACTTCATAAAAGATTAAGACAATTTTACATTTCTAAAATCAAATATGAATGCACTACAATAAACAAATAATAAGGATTAATAAAAATTCAATAGTTTTTTATTATTTTTAAAAGACTCTTTGACTTTGATGGGAAATATTTTATTTCTTTCGCGGCGACACTCCAAGAGTCTTCCACAACTGACGGTATCCGTAGCGAAAGTGCTCCATATCTCGCCGCCGCTGAGAGCATTAGGGCTCTGAGTTCCTCGGATCGGATGTATTCGTTGGTGGTCAACCTCTTTGCAATAAGAGCCTTAGCATTTATGATAGTAAAAGAAATCGCTTTTGAAGCATCCGATCGGTTTTTTTGCTTTTTTGGTAAACCAAACAATAAAACACCTTTCATAATGTTATTGGGAGAGTTGCTATTTTTATGCATATATTTAAAACTACTTACGAATGAGGGACATAATTTTTTTTATAGTTCTTCATCTCTCGACAGCTTACTTGTTGTTGTTTTAATCTTCAAGTATACTTACTTCACCCTCTCGTATTTTGATATCCTTGAATTGATTGTTAACGAGGATCTTGAGGCACATATCTCCTTTCCTCATGTAGAAGAACTCTTCCCCTTCGTCCAAGTGATAGTCCTTCCTTTGATTGGGACCTCCTACGTAAAAGACCTAGCATAAAAAAGGACCTCATAAATTACTTGAGAAATTCACTTTTGTCTCCTTATAAGAATATAAAAACAGATTTGTTAAATAATACGAGCCTATCATGTAATTTGTGCTCTTGAAGAACAGAAAGAAAAATAAATATTAAAGCCATAGAGATATAAAGACATAGAGAGCTTATTGGATTGTTCAGAGGAATACGTTTTTGTGACTAATATAAATAAATCTTTCTGTCTCAGCTTACGATGACGTAGTACCATAGAGATATAAAGACATGGAGAGCTCATTGGATTCTTCAGAGGAATACGTTTTTGTGACTAATATAAACAAATCTTTCTCTCTCTATGATCAGCTTACGATGACATAGTACCATAGAGATATAAAGACATGGAGAGCTCATTGGATTCTTCAGAGGAATACGTCATTGTGTCCCGAATACAGCTGAACGCCGATGTTTCTCTGCTAATTGAAGAGAATAAGCTCTCTATATCTTTATATCTCTATGGATCTTTCAGAGAAATACGTCATTGTGTCCAGAATACAGCTGAACGATATTTCTCTTCTATCGGAGGGAATAAGCTCTCTATATCTTTATATCTCTATGATTAAAACCTCTTTGTGCTGGGGCGGATTGGCCTTAAAAATAAAACGTACATTATTTGTTAAGAAGCATGTATTTGAATGGAACAAAACAAAGTATTGATCAAACACTATTTCTCTTATCAATTGAGTAAATAATGGCCAAAAATAACTTTATTTTAGCAATTAAGGTTAAATGGTTTTCATGTATTCGTTGTTATGGAGGCCATTTTTTTCCATGCGTCATCATTTTCTTTTCTATCTTGAGTCATTTCTTCCTGAGCTCCATTTTCCTCCGCCATTTCTTCTTAATATTATGTTTATAACAAGGGTGATCATGAAGCCTGATGGTTGGAACCACTATATAATCCGACATTTTTCAGTTTGATAATAAAATCCAAGCAACTCATATCAATGTTGCTAAAGAGGAGGTCTGGTAGCCCCAGGTAGTGGAGGTCCATCAGTCTGGGTAAAGTCAGAAATTACTATCAGAGGCCCCATGACACATCGTTTCACATGATTATTATTACCATAAATAAGTATTTGATTTAAGATTTGATTTTTGACCAGAGTATCAAATTTCAAAGCACAGACCATGGACTCAGTTTATCTATTTTCATGGAGAATGAATGTAATCATGGTACTTTGAACTTAAATAAATACTTTCTCAATGACAATATGACAATACATAACAAAGTAATGCATAGTAGTGAAGGGTTTAAAATACACATATCTTAGTTTATTTGTTATGTATTATAGATTTTCGATATTTTCGTCATTATTATTATTATTATTATTATCTATCTATTCATATTCGATTTAACAAATGTAAAATAGACAAAAAGAGATATACTCTTCATAAAACTCAGACGATATTTAATAGCATATAAAACAACAGCCTATATTAATATGAGGAAAGCAGTCGGTCTTGACCCGCTCGCTGCAGATAAAGTAATAGGTTGGTATTTGAATCATTGTTTATAGACAATGCCATGCTACAGCTTTATAGCAATGTTGGAGGAGGGGTTCCATTATTAGGAATAGGTTTTCAATTCCTTCCTTTTCCAATTCCACTAACATAACTAAAATCCGGTCCAGATGCTTTTCCAGGCCCAAAACAATCCCCGTTTTCTTAGCGCGCGCTACTACTTGGAGTGTCTCTCCAAATATGCTCTTATTGCCAACCTCATTGGAAAAGCTACTCCGTCAAAGTCTAAGAAAATATGTCGGGCAGTTTCTGTCACAAAATATGCAGTTTTCTTCATCTATTTTCTTCGTGGATTTGTTAAGAAGTAAAATACGAGGTTGCCACCACCCTGTTGCAGAATCCTTTTCCGCCGAACTTAAAAAAGGATATCTAAAGAGTGTACTGTAACCCAAGGAGAATATAAAGAAGGTGAGTGAACAAGAAATTTTACGTTGTGTTTTTTTTTATTATATTGGACTTAGGTTTTCAACATTGACGTCATATGTTTATTTATTATTATATTTACAAAATCAATTTCTCAAAGGAATTGCTTTGTTGTGGAGCGATGTGTGAGTGCCAGGAACAGCCTGAACTCAATTGTGCCATTCAAACATTCTCCCTTTCACACGCCCAAAATATCCCTCACTTTTTTCCCATGTCTAATAATAATATGCATATTTCAACAATGACGTCATACAACAGCTGAGTCAGCTAACGCCAACCTGCCTGCCTTAGAGAGTTCGTTGTTGACACACCTTTATATATTCTCCTTGACTGTAACCTACATTGGGGTGAAGTGCAAACGCAAAAAAACGGTTGCAGATTAGGAGCTCCCGGAGACTTACTACGAGGCTCTTTTGATGGATTCTTTGAATTTGGAAAGAGATATACATTCAAATGCAATTTTAAAGGGGATGGGGATCTATGACTTTGTGAATCGATTGTCTTGTGATCTTCCTTATTATTCTTAATTATAGGATGGGTTATTCTCTGTTTCACCTCTGCGAACCTGTCTCAAAGATATCAAATGATGGAGTACTAGAATTCGACCCTTGAGTTCAAACTGTTGTAATTACAAGGTTCGTGGTATCCTAATAGGAAGAGGGTGCTGACGACTACTTTCATTCAAGATGAGGACATGGTCTCCCAATGTTGTCCAGAACAAGTAGAACCTTGAAACGTTTTTTGAGGGTCTTTGAAAATTATGTTCTCAAACCTTAAGCCTGAACGCATATTTAAAATTTCTTTAAAGAATATAGCTCGTCGATATTCATTTCTGCAGAATCTCAAAGCTCAGGAAAAGTTCAGAGTCATCCAAACAGATTCATTTCAGCCTTAGATCTCACAGAGATGTGAGAGGCAACAAATGGTTGCTTGATACGTTCTTGCAATTGGGCCTTGGCGTTACTCATGTTAATAGTATATCTTAGTAAGTGTATAATGCGTGGAACAACGATTCCTTGCATATTTTAATTTGTTTTGATACATTACATAACTGGTTATCGTAGTATGCTATTGATCTATTGACGGATTTTATATTTTTTAATGTTACGTTTAATGCGTCAATCTTTGTTTATGTATTAAGTTAATCGTGACGAAAAAGTTTTCCTTATTTGACACTTTGACACTATCACTAAAAACCTGCATTTCCATTAACAAAACTCATATTTTTGCATATATTTATATATAGGTATACATATATATATATCAGGAAACGACCGGGTACCCGGCCCGGGTCCCTGCTGTTTTTTGAGCGTCCCGGCCCAGACCGTAAATATTTTCTTTCGTTTGTCATTCATTAAGTGACGACGTTTTTTTAGAAATCAATTTTCGGAATATTCTTTCCTAAAAAAAAATCGTCATCACTTTTTTGAGAATTTTTTTTTTGGGAAATTCTTTTCTAAAAAAAAGTCCTCAGTCTTCTATGGAAATTATTTTCTAAAAAAGTCGTCACTTCACAGTGTCGAAGGAACGAAAATATATATTAAGTCCCGGTCCGGGTCCCGGCGAAAAAAGGTGTCCCAGTCGTTTCCTATATATATATACATATACTTATACCTATATATATAAGCTAAATGTATAGACAGCCAGTGTTTCCTTATAGTGAGCCCTCTACCAAAGAATTCAAACATGAGAAGGGTGTGGCTCTTACATTTGCAATCAAAGTAAGAGCATCATGAAACTGGGCGGATTTTTCTTCTTCGTCATGTCACAATAAATAGCGTCTTTGCAAAATGGATTCAATGAAGTAAAAGACAAAATATTGCTTTGCCTCTCGGAGATATGAATTAGTTTCTTGCCATAAGAATGAGGGGGGAAGCTTCACAAAAGCATTAAAGATAAGCGTAACATTTTTTAAGCAATCAAAGAAAGAACATTATGAAAATCAAATTCTTTTGATTTTTTGCTATGTCACATTACACATTCTTTTCTTCAAAAACTGTAACAAAAGGGCAAATATAAAATGCTTCTTTGTCGTTTGACGGTATAAATTAGATTCTTGTTTAAAAAGACATTAATGTCAATTAAAATATTTGAAGATGATGGGAAAATGCGTTAAATTTTTGTATGCTGGATCGTATCGTAATAGCACAATCAGGGACTTAATATTACAACACCATGCTATTGATATACGAATCACAAGCCCAAATATATGGAAAGTTATTTATATTCGATAGTTTTCCTCTTTGGTGACCTTGTAAAAAAGCTTTTCTAATATGAATTTTATTTCTTTTAATATTTGTATTTAAATTTGTTAAATTACATTTTTGATATATATATATATATATTCATTCATCATTATTCATTTTAGTTTCAATCTTTCCTAATCTAATTTAATTTGTAAAAAATATTTTAATTAGGTCATGCAATCACATGCCCATAAGATGATAGTGATACATATATGTATGAAGAAAAAAATGAGGTGTTTTGTTTTTGTTTTTTTTCGATGCAATATAAGTATATATATACCGTGTGTAGAAAAAATATTGAGACATGCATTGAACTAACCCATGAAATGCTCATTATTGATCAGGATGACGTTGAACAAAAAAAATTGAAATATTTTTTTACTAGGGTGAAGTAAATTATTTAATTTACCCACCATTGGCCTCGATGACAGCCTTCAACCTCCTCCTGAACCCCTTGCACACGTTGACAATGTAGTCCTTTCTCATGATTCTCCACTGCTGGTTAATAGAGTTCTTCAGGGCCTCAATATTTGGGTGGCGGACTGGGCAGGCCTTCTTCCCAACTTGCCACCAATTATAATAATCCAATGGATTCAAATCTGGACTTTGTGGAGGCCAAACGTCTTCGGGCCAAAAATTCATGTTGTCACCCATCCACCCTTGTACAATCTTGGCAGTGTGGGCCGAGCCCCATCCTGTTGGAAAATATAATTGGTCTTCTTGGATTTCTTCATCGTCTTGGTGATCTATGGACCACTTAGTCCTTCAAAACCATCAAGTTATCTGCTGCAGTCAATATATATATATATATATATATATAATATATATATATATATATATATATATATATCTATATATATATTATATATATATATATATATATACTAGCGAATATTCCGGCGCTGCCCGGATTTTCCAACTTGACAATAGTATGGATGGAAAAAATCACACCAATAATTTTAGTGATGTCATCGGGTGTGATTTTTCATATTAAACTAAGTTCCTTAAAAGTTGTCATTGAGTCTTCATTGCCATTTTTTCCGTTTTGTATTCCTTAAGGATGGGTATTTTAAACATCGTAAAAATTAAATCACACGTAATAATTTCAGTGATGTCATCGCATGTGACTTTTCATATTAAAATCATTTCCTTCAACAGTTTGTCATTGTGTATCATTGCCATTTTTCCGAATTATATTCCTTACGCAGGGTAAATAAACATAGCACAAAGAAAAAAATTACACTAATAATTTCAGTGAAATCATTGTATGTGACTTTTCATATTAAAACCAGTTCCTTCTAAAGTTTTCATTCTCTTCATTGCCATTTTTTTCCGTTTTGTACCCTTTACAACTGAGTATTTAAACATCGTAAAAAGAAGAATCAACACGAATAATTTCAATGATGTCATCGCATGTGACTTTTCATTTTAAAATCAGTTCTTAAAAAGTTATCATTGGTTTTCATTGCCATTTTTTCCGTTTTGTATTCCTTAAGGCTGGGTATTTCAACATCTTAAAAAGAAGAAATCACACGAATAATTCATTGATGTCATCGCATTGACTTTTTATATTAAATAAGTTCCATCAACAGTGGTCATTGGGTCTTCCTTGCCATTTTTCCGTTTGTATACCTTAAGGCTGGGAATTTTAAACATCGTAAAGGAAAAATCACATGAATAATTTCAGTGATGTCATCGCTTTTCTTTTCATATTAAAATCAGTTCCTTCAACAGTTGTCATTGGGTCTTCCTTGCCATTTTTTGTTTTGTATTCCTTACGGTTGGGTATTTCAATATCACACAAAGAAGGAATCAGACGAATAATTTCAGTGAAATCATCGCATGTGACTTTTCATATTCAACCAGTTCCTTAAAAAGTTGCCATAGCTCTTCATTGCTATTTTTTCCGTTTCGTATTCCTTAAGCTGGGTATTTAAACATCGTAAAAAGAAGATGAATAATTTTAGTGATGTCATCATCATGTGATTTTTCATATTCAAATCAGTTCCTTAAAAAGTTGTCCTTAGGTCTTCATTGCCTTTTTTTCCGTTTTTTGTTCCTTAAGGCTGGGAATTTAAACATCATAAAAAGAAGTTATTTTTAAGCCGTTTCAAAGAGTGCTAATGTTATTTCCTAATGAAAATTAGTTCCTTAAAAAGTCGTCATTTCATCGTCATGCCATTTTTTTCCGTTTTGTATTCTTAAGGCTGGGTATTGACATCACTCTCCATCTTTAGGCATTATTAAAATTGTTTAGCACGATGTTGCAATATAAAATAAGTGTTGTTATTTTCCACAAAACTTAAATTTGGGGGACATACAGGGACAGAAGAAAATATTTTTAAGTAATCATGTAGAAAACGATTTTTTCCGGGAAACACTCAATAAAACAAAAAACGTTTTAGTACCTCAGTCTTATCCACAGAAAATTTGAGCAAAAATCTAACTTGCAAATTTAAAAATCGGCAAAAAACGTTTTGGCGAATAAAATAAGCATGTCGATGACAATTTTCCGGGAGTTGACAACCCCACTAAAACACTCCCTGAGCTCTCAAAACTATTCACTGAAAATTTCTCAAGATCTAATGACCCGTTCGGGAGATACAGGGAAACGAACGAACAAACGAACGAACGGAATTTCTTTTTTATAAGTAT
>CP045894.1:7468272-7500378 GCA_013387185.1 Caligus rogercresseyi
ACAAGCAAGGAATACTAGAAGCTAACTGGAAGGATGACGTCATAACGGCACGCGCCCTTTATGCACACCTAAAGGCCATCATTATCAGTCGTAATATTATTTCAAAAACGTGGTTGTGTAGTGTTATTTTAAGTTCTTTATATTCTGTGTTTCAAAGTGCTCTGCTTCCGTTTTAAACAGGGATATAATAATATGCCAAAGAGGGACTACTCTTTCTCGGACGATCTCTTTGTGAAGCTCAAAAGTCATTGATATCCACAGCTTTCGCCTCAATCATCTGTCAGCCATTAATGCGGCCCTCTTGAACAATGCCACATCTGCTTTTATGCCCACGGAGGCGGAAAGAGTCGCTGCTATCAGTTACCAACGCGGTCCAAGGCGGAGTCACTGTAGTCCTATCCCTCCTGGCATCCCTCATATATGATAAATTCACAAAGCTCGACGGTCTGGGAATCCCTGCAGATCATCTTATCGGGACGACTATGGCCGGCAGCGGAAAACATACGAAAAGTTCTGTCTCCTCACACCCAAATCACACTTCTCTACATGACTCCCGAGAAGGTATCTGCCTCTCAGAAGCTCAATACAGTCTTTTGAAGCCTTTATTCGCGGAATCCCCTCAAGCGATTCGTTATTGATGGGGCCAACTGTGTGTCTCAGTGGGGACACGACCTTCACCGGACTACTAGTTTCTTGATAAGCTCCAAAGGATTTCCCCCAAGTCCCTTTATTGCACTAACGGCCACTGCGACGGCCCGCGTCCGAACGCACATTCTACATCATCTAAAAATGAGTCTCTAAAATGTTTCTCTCCTCCTTCAACAGACAGAATTTGGCCTATGAGGTCCAACCAGAGAAGCCCATCCAAACTGCTATGCTGCCCTTCCCGTGGACTGCTACCGTGAAATGGCTATTAAGCTGCCTTGCTCCAAGGGTGAAATAATGGACATTGTTCATATGAAGGAGCTTTGATACAAGAGCTACGAGGAGGAACTTATCCCAATTTACCAGAGTTTTTTGGACCAACGGTTGAGTTATTTGGAGGATAAGGAATACGCTGCGTTTCTAAATAGCGAAGAAGACTGGGGATTTCCGTATTTTAGCTCGAGCATCGAGTCTATTGGTGGATGGATGTCCAAGTCAAAGTAAGAGTTTCTAACTATTTTTTTATAAGAGTTTCTAATTATTCATCTAAAATAAAAGTACCATTTTTATTATAAAGCAATTTAAATATGAATGATTTAAAAGATATATATATATAATTCATAACTATTTTATTTTATGATATAGATTTTTACTTTATTACAATATCAAGACAGTAATAAGTAAATAGTATTAACTAAACATTAAATATGTTGAGTGTATTGTTGTCCAATTTTAATAGTATCGTAGCTATACGTAGCTTATATTCTGTTTTGACTTTGTTTTTTTTGTAATGAAATGCATATTGCATCATCTGTTTTTAATTAAATATGTTAAGGTAGTGATAAAACAGGATAGAGTTACGCTATGACGTTAAATTAATATCACCTATATGTCTTATAAATTATTCATATTGTAATAGGGGCGGAAGAGGCAAATACTATCGGGGTCGCTGTGGCGGAATCTTATCTTTCCGTGGATGAAAATAGTCTGGCTCAACCTCAAGCCGAACCGGAGCCGCCCTCAGCCCCGCTGTAACGTCGTCAAGATCCTCCGATTTGAAACTCATGGCACCTCCAAAACTATAAGTTTAATGAGGCAGTGTAGTTTCAGAGAATCAAAGATCGTCAGATATGAAATGTAATTTGAAAAAAAATATTCTTAATTACAGTCTATTTACAATGAAAACTTATAATCTTGAATTACTTGTTTGTAACTGTTAAACTAAGTATCGTATCTAAATAATATTATATTTACTATTGTGGAAACTATTGTTGATAAATAAAAAGTATTAAAATATGTATCACACTCGTTATTAATTTTTGTTAAATATAATAGCTACTTGTTTGATCGTTGAATTATGAATTATTGAAGTTAAAATGACTCAATTAGTTAAGAAATACGTATTAAACTTTTAATTTATTGCTATCTTAATCTTCGTATCATGGCCTTAAGTTGGAAGCTACAATTTTCCCTTTCCTTTCCAGTTAGTTTCTAGTATTCCTTGATTACAAGGAAGCAGACACAGATGTTGAAGTGGAGAAAAATATTAAGACACTTAACAATAATCACCTAAAGTAGTTACTTAATATGATCAATACTTCGTCCTACTAAATTTATCTTTTCTTTATATTCATGCCAGATATCGAAATTATAAAAACTGTTCTGAAATGCATTGACATATATCAAAATATATTACATATTGATTATAGTCAATAGACTCGAAACAAAAAATATATCACCGCTTATATAGAACACAAAAATATGGTCAACTTTTTGAAATATATAGCCAATTTTTTCGATTAGTACGAAAGATATATAAATTATAAAAACGGATTTGAAATGCACAGATATAGTAGAAAAATAAATAGTACTGACATTTGTGGTTATTCTTACTTTTCACGAAGATAACTGGCTTGAAGCATAAGAAATGATGAAAATTGAAATTTCAAAAAAGGTCATAAAGGCCAAACCTTTTTTCGGACGAAATTTTAAGTGACATTTTTGGAATCTACGTAAAAAATGGGACTCAAATTAGGAATTGCAGCCAAAGGACAAACAAAACCTTAATTTTGTTACATAGTGTAATAATAGTACTGTCGATTTTTTTTCTTCGACTTAGCACTCCAAATTTGTAACTCGAATTTCGCCTAGTCGATTGTTTTTGCACAGTCCCGAGAGAATCGACTTAGGCGAAGTTGAAGGGATTGTTATAATTTTTGAATAAGTGAGGTAATGCCATCACATGCTTACTTTTTTAGGCTCCACAATGAGTTGTAAACATCATATACTTGTCTCAGCTGGAGTAAACAACAAAAGGGTGCTGCATTTGGTAAAATTAAATAAATAATTTGTAGAAATTTATTCATTGCCACAATTCCCTTGACACATTCTCTCTTTTTTATTTAAACAGAGAAGAACATCTCTTAATTGAGTAATTGATTAAAAATAAGTCCTCTGTCTCAGTTTCGCATGCAATAGGAACCTTGCATGGAAAAAATATGTGCAACAGACATCTAAATAATGATATTTTCACTCAAGAGCCCTACTCAAACTCGAAAACTTTATATGACGATCTATAGAATAGATAAATGTGAGAAAACTTAATCAAATACCGTTTTCCAGACACCAAGATGTACACTACTGGAAATGGTACAGAAGTACGCAAGCTTTTCCATCACCAAAAATATCTATGAGCGAAGTAGTCCTTGAACCAGTGGTTCTAAAACCTTATAAAGTCACGACCCCCTTAATTAATGTTCATACACCCGCCCCCCTCCCAAAAAACGTAATGAAATACGCTGTCTGCGGTGCTGAAACAACGCCTGATAGACAGTATTTGATTTTGAGTTGCCTAATAAATTAACTGTTAAGACGAATCACTTGTTATCCTTCTATAACGTCCGGTCGGACATCGCATTAATTATGCGCATTTATATTTTTCCTGAATATTAGGAGACCCTCAGAAATCATCTCGCAACCCCATTTTGGTGGGGACCCCAAGATGAGAATGAATGCATTAAACCATAGAACAGGGCTTCCTTACTGAGGGACTGCTGTAATATTCACGGTCAATACTTCTTAATATGCGAACTTACAGTATTTTATCACACTTTTAAAATCATTAGATGCATATCTACAAAGGTCAAGGTTAAATGGCAAAAATACTGTTCAGTATTTTTGAAATGCATTTGATTTTACAGTCAGATGTAATCACAAAATCAACTACTAGGCATCTTCAGTACATTTGGACGTGTTCAGAACCTTTGCTTTTGAATAACTGAACCTCTTCCAATGACTATAGATAATAACTCATATTTCGAAAAATGCCCCGTTAGGTTAATTCAATTGCATCCATATATGTCAATAATTACTTGAGATATGGCTTTCAGGATCCATTGTGAATACCCTCAAACTACATCTTCTATCAGGAACAAGTCTACCTTAACCTGTATTCCATGGTTCCTTTATTTGAAATATTTTTTTATTAGTCACTTCATTTTTCCCCAGTATATCCAGTTCATAGAGACTTCAGAAAAAAATTAATATATCCTGACCCACGTCGTTGAGCTTTCAAAGAGGGGTGTTGGAATCTGGCACCTTCACATATACAAGTACATAGTTTTAAAATGGATTACATTATGAAAAGGCTTCCAATAATCAGAGCTGGGATTCGGTACCGCCGATTCGGTATTCGGTATAGTTCATTATATATATACCGAATATCGATCGGTGCGGTAGATAAGAAAGAAAGAAAAAATTTATTTATGTATTGCTCCGTGACTTCTTCATATGCATTTAGTATCGGACAATTTATAACAAAAGACAATTAAGCATTATAGCTATAATGCTTATTTTTATCCTGTCGGATGCAATTCCATCGAACCTTAAAGGCAAAAGACTGTCTTTTGTTATACGTTGTCCGATATTAAATACACTTTTAGCTCCGGAGTTGTTTATTTATTTTGCAAAGTTCAACTTTCTTCACCAGGTAACGCTTCCAGTTCTAAATACCGATTTACATTCAGTAGTTGCAGCTCTGCCAATAATAAATGAATGGATTTGTTCGCTTTCGACTGCCTCTATCATGTATTAGTCTATAAGGATGAATGAGGCGTACAATCATTATTCGCAGGTGTGTGGTTTGACGCAAGCCTCTAACATTTATTTTGAGATTCTTCTTCATCTTATCTTTTGTTAATAATACAGAGATTTTCTTATAGATTCAAATTAGTTTAATCGTGCAACTCTATCCATCAAACCTCAACTATATGTTTATTTATTTTGAATAAATTATATAGTATGCATTTTGAATCTCCCTTGAGAAATTGGAGAACCACATTCTTAAAATGGTTATTCGTGACCATCTGTCTTACATGATTTATTTAGGTAATTCTTCTCACTGGTTCTTCAAGGTCATAATCCTTACATGACCCATTGAGCCGAATTCAACCGTGGGCATTTGAAGTTCAAGGGGACAAATAGATTAAGACAGTAAATAATCAATGCGACTTAATGAATAATTATAATATAATATTTTCACTTGAAAAAACATTCACTTACTACACAATCCAATTATTAATTATGTATCTTCAGCCTTATACTATGAGTATATTAGTGCATTCTTACTAGAGGGGAACATTGCCACTTATGACACTTCTTCGTGGTGACACCATTGTAGTTTCTGTACAACATTGGGGTTTTTCATGTCCTAAGTTTAATATATAGCGAACACCAGTTCTTTTAAGAAGCCGAAAACAATTCAAAGTAAATAAAAAGATGAAGCTTCTGAAAAAAGTGTTGAAAATCTTATAATGGTGGTGCAGAACTAAGAGAAAGTGTTACCAAAGACTTAATAAAAAGCCTAAAAAGTCCAAAAATCGGTTCTTTCTTCAAACAATTTGGTGGAATAATTGACCCAGAAGAAGTCACAGTTATGAGTTTTATTTCCTTAACTAATTTTATCATAAACTTTTAGTAGCTCTGAAGATAGTGTCAAATCGACACCAATATATATTATCACACACACCTCGTTGTATAGTTGAGTTCTTTATTTTAGTTTATATATGCAATTGTATATGTATACCAATCCCATTACAGTAATAAACTTATAACTCATAACTCCAGCTTTTAACCGATAATAGGAACCTAAATAGGCTGCGAAAGGGACTTTTCACGAAGTAGTGTTTGATCCTTATTTATACCCTCTCACGAACTTTAATTAACAATAAAAAGTGCCAATAGATTTGCTAATTTTTTTTTTGGTGCATGTAAAAATTGTATTTGAACAATTTCAATCTTAAAAATATGTTCATAATATAAAACGCAAGAGAGATGTTGTGGCCAAAGTAGGTGGTGCTGTGACCGTAAGAAGGCGGTGTTTTAACTCACACAGCACAATAGCCCAGCCATAGGCAGGAATGAATGATGAATTTTTCTACAGTGCCTTATTAATAGCTATCATTGAAACGATACTATGCTGGATTCTACAGCCCGATAATGATGTCGTGTCAAATATATCATTTTAGTATGAATTTAAATATAATAACCAGTGTCAGGGCGTAGGATAGTCACTGCGGGCCCCGAGCAAATTATGTAGGACGGGCCCTATCAAAGCTCGAGCAAAAAAAAATCGCGTGCCCTTTTTTTCGTTTTTTTTAAAATCGGTTTTGGCCTTCACGTGATGAGAAGGTGTACTACGCTAAGCAGAGAGGAGAGAGCATTCTGCACTCAGCCGGCCAGAAACATTATACCCTGCAAAAAGACAGATACATCATAGCTGTCATTGAATTTAAAAAAGTATTTAAGTATCACTATGAATCTCATGTTGAGTAAAAAATTATGGTAATTTTTTTTTCTCCTTCTTTTTTCTTTTTCTGCGGTGGCTATGGCTCCTCATCCCTCGGGCCCCAATACATATGCATCGTCAGTATTGGTGGATGCTACGCGCCTGATCAGTGTTAGCAATATCATGGGGCTTCTTTCCTTACTTCATTCTTTCCTAAATAGCTGTCCTTACCGCTTTCATTCAAATTACTCCTCATACTCTGATTGGTTGATATCACGATGACGTATATTAATTTACCCATGGGATCCAATTAAGAAAACCCATATTTTCTACGTCAAGTCATGCAAATCATGAATCTAATATGTTCTAGATTTCCCTGATTTAGTGTGCTTATCTATTTCACTAAGCTGTTGTATGTTTATTTACGGAGCTAATATAGCCTTAGCCTTCATGGCTACTAATTAAAAAACATATATCTTTATATACAAACAAATAATTATACAATACTAATAACAAAATATTATTAAAGAAAAATATAATATATATCTTTTAAATTTTTATAATTACCTTAAACTTAAGGAGCTATAAGGAGCTAGACAACCCTGCCATTGACTTTGCTACCCTCCGAGCACTTGTAAAGTGCATGCCTTTCTTAATGGCTGTGACAAGCTCCAGGCCTTTGAAAGGTTAACAGCAGCGACACAGTTGGTAGAAACGGGTTTCTTGAGGCATATTGTAGCACTAGGGTGCGCTCATCGAAGCCCTCGATAATCCTCTCCAAGGGACACCTGTCCACGTTCATAGCCTTCCAATCGGATATGGCAGCCTGCTTCACTAAGATCTCATTTACAGATGGAAGATGTGACCTGTCGAGAAGGTCAACCACACACAACCGATCTGCTCTTCGAACTCCCAGCAAGATACGTGCGAGATCGTAGATGGCAAGTTGCGCATCTGAGCTAGTCTTTGCCAATGTAGGGATGTCAGGGATTTCAGCAGCAGACGATAATTTGCACTTCTAGTCACCCAAGCAGACGTCTGAAGTTTCCCGATAAATATGGCTCTAGCTATCTCGGTCAGCAGTGGCCCTCGCGTTACCGTGGTGCAGAGTCGCGGATGACTTTGATTCTTTTCCTGACATTCTGAATATTTTTTTCGTGGTGGGGCCCAAATGTCAGGTTCCTGCTAACAGTTACCCCCCAAAAGGTTGAGTGTAGCGATCGAAGGAGTGTCGGCAGCACCCAGACGTAACGTTTGGGGTTTCCCAACGTTTAGGTGGAGTCCATTTATATTTGAATACGCCTCCAAGGCCTTCGATGCCGAGCCCATAGCGAAGTCGACTGTTCCAAGATGGAGCCGAGATGACGATAGAAGTATCGTCGGCATATAGTAGTACTTCAAGCTGAACTTCTGGTTGACAGAAGAATGAAAAGTAGGGGGCCAAGCACATAACCTGTCTGACGCCGTACTTTATCTTAGGAAATTGGACCGTTGGCCGTTCCAATTCACCTGCTGTCGCCCTCCTGTTAGGTAGCTGAGCATCAGCTTTTGGTGGGGCCCGCCATCCATTGGAGCTTAGCCAGAAGTATATCTGCTTCCAAAAGGTCAAAGGCCGTAGAAAAATCGAAGGCAGCAATGCATACCTTTAATTTACAATCACAAGCCTTATTAGCGTTGGACAGTAGAGTTGCAAGGGCAGTGTCGACACTGCGTCCAGTTCGGAAGCCGTGTTGTTCCGGGGAGTTTACAAGAAGCTTCGACGTAGGTCACGAGTTGATTGTAAAGTACCGTTCGGTCAATTTTGAGATGGCACAAAGGAGTGAGACAGGTCTATAGCTAAGGGTTCTCTACGTGGTTTGCCCTTTTTCAGTACTGGATTATGATTGCCGTTCTCCACTCATCTGATCATATCTGAGAAGTAATGATTGTGTTGATGAGGTAAACGATTGGAAGGGCTAAATGCTGTCCAGGCTGACTGATATACGACAATAGGGATTTTGTCAATGCCGGCAGAGTGCTTAGGGCGAGTTTTTGCTTTATTTATCTGTTGTTTCTGAGTTTTGGTTTTTTAATCATTAATTTGCCCTAGATGGGATATGACTCCCCTACAGTCTGCTCTCCTCAAACAAATGTTATTGCCAATTTCGTGTGTCTTTGCAAAATGTATTTTGCTATCTTTGAACATAATGGGGGTGCACTAAATTTATAATTAAATGAATCTAAGACTTGTGAGTACTAAGCCTGCCGCTGGGACTATGTTAAAAATATGTGGTTATGAGGAAAATACTCTTATGAAGATGGACAATGGCTATTCTTATGTACTCAAATATTTGAATGATGCATGAAGCAATGCCTCAGAGGAGGTAGTCATTGAATAAATACTTAGGTTTCTTCAAGCACCCCATGGCTCATAGGTATATGTACCTTGAAACTATACAATCGACTGAGATGATATTATGTATTGTAGAAGGAGCGAATCATATCCATATATAGTAGGTATTGTCAAACCGAAATCCAAAGATATCTTGTATGTCAGTACGACAAAAGGGGTGTCTTGGGGAAATAAAAATGATCTTAGATAAATGCATTTTGTAAGGAAAGTCCCTTACCCGCTCCCCAGTTTGCCATGAAAGTCCCGTCATGAAGTAAAGCTTTTTGAAAATGTCATGTTTTGATACCTAAAATGAACATGTAGCTTTACGCGCCAATTATTTTTCAAATATCAGCGCGTACTATAACTACTTTGATCCTTAGAAAAATGGTTTTAATTTTAAGAGTAAATATTTATTTATGTATGTTTTATATTAAGTGCTTCTTTGAAATAAAGAATGAGGTAATTATTTTTGATTAATAAAATAAAAGTTAAAAAAATACATGTAAATAATACTTGTTATGTCTTCTCAAATATATTTACTTTTATTATTTTAACTTGTTTGGATTTATTTTATAAAAATATACTTTGATTGTCCTTTTACTTTCAATGCTGTAGTTTATTTAATTTGTCTTCACATGGCAATGAAATATACACGAGTCGAAATAGCAGGGTGACTATATGCAGATGTACCTATAACGAAAAACTAAATAATGAAAAAATACTAAATAAAATATGGTGACGTCACGTTATCTACATGACTTCAATTCCTGGAATGTGGATTAAAGGGAAGCATTTGTTTTGAACTTTTTCCATGATTTCAAGTGCAAGAGTTCATCCTGTTCGATAAACATTCAACATGGTGAATTTGTTTCTATTAACTTAATTATGCAAATCTTTCAGTAAGGATTCCATTTATCATTTATTTGTATCTTTCTACAGGGAGGGATTGCATTTGAGTGACCATTTTCACGTTTTGTTAAACTTAATATATTTATGGTATTAAAAAGATAGACATTTACAACTTTCAGAGGAAGGCTATTAAAATTTATCTATATCATGATTTAATAAAATCGCCGTTGACCTTCCCAATCTCCTCGTCAATGAGGTCATTCAATAGTGATACGCGACGTCAACATATTATATCTCAGTATTTTTTCATTATTTACTTTTCGGTATTATAAAAGTATATTTCCATAGAGATATAAAGATATAAAGAGCTGATTCCCTCCAATAGAGAGAGAAACATCGTTCAGCTGTTGTCTGTGCCCAATATAAACAAAGTAATTTGTACTACGTCATAGTAAGTTAATCATAGAGAAAGAAAGATTTGTTTATATAGGGCACAATGACGTATTTCTCTGAAGAATCCAATAAGTTATCCAAGGTCTGTATAATAAGGTCTGGGCAATACAAAAAAACATATAGCAGTGTGACTACTCAATGACGTCACTGGAGAACGATTATATCTATATATCTATCAATCTCTTTATCTATCTTTAAATATATATATTGGTTTTAGGAATATTTATAAATAAAACTATGCACAAAGAAAATCTGATAAAGCATTTTTTTGTTGGGAACTATTGATAGTAGGAATTTTTCCTTAACGACACTTTTGTATAAAATGCATTTTTAAAGGAAACTACTGACTTTCGGGCCCAGTTTATCAGTCAAAATAGCTTTATTGAGCATTAATGAGCACATTTGGTTAGTTTTATTTTATAAACTGAGCCCATTTTGAGTACTTTTTCGTTCATATATAAAGGAAAGGATAAAGGAAAAATTACTACTGTCAATAATTCCCAACAAAAAATGCTTTAACAGATTTTCTTTGTGCATAAGTTTTATATATTTGTAAATATTCCTAAAACCAATATATATATATACTTATAAATAGATAGAGAAATTGATAGATAGATAGATATAATCGTTCTCCAATGACGTCATTGAGTAGTTATACTGCTAGGATTACATGTTTGTTTTGTATTGCCCAGACCTTATTATACAGACCTTGAAGTTATCTATGTCTTTATATCTCTATGTATATTTCCCTTTGGAATTGTAACATTTATTTATCTCTTAATAAGAAACAAAAAAAAACTATAAAAAAACAGAAAATCTTTACCGTTATCAGTAGTGGATCACAAAGCTGAACGCGATTTGTAATAAAATATGCTGATTTTTGGTGCATTTTGAAAAATCAGTCTGGGAATATAAGGGGATTAACGTTACTACTGTCTACCGATCCATCCAATATCAATCGGTAGTTCCAGCTCTACAAATCAATAATCAGGTATTGTAATCTTTGGTTCCAACAATACACACTAACCTGTATGTATGCACTATTAATGGATCCCAGGTCACAAACATGATGAGGGCGAAAATAATAATAATAACTTGTTAGTAGTAGTATTCAACTCCGCCTTATTTAACGATCCAAACACACTTCGCTAGATTACAATTGCTTGGAAAAAGAGTCTATGTAAAGACCAGAGGCAATTTTGCCTCAGTGGGTGAACACCTCTTATCAACCCCCCGCCACTGGATGCTTTAATATTGGCATATATTAAATTGAATTCCCCTTTTCTACCTATATATATTACATAATCATTTATTTCTAGAAAATAAATAGCTTCATTATATAAATGCTTCTATGTTTCAAATTTCTACCCTTGTGGTATATACATATATATGTTGCTCAGTTTTATATTTTCTGTGGCAAGTTCTGTCAAATGTTTGTATATAACTAGGGATAACAAAACGACAATCTTTTCGAAACGTGATTGGTTCAAAGAAAAGGAGAGATAATAATAACATAAAAAGTATTGTTATTTCGCAATAAAAGATCACTTCACTCGCGGCTGTTGAGGTTCGAACATCAGTCTTAAGAGAAGCATATCATCCTTAAAAACAAGGCTTGTGAGCGCTCCGATTTTTTCGTTCCGTTCCATTAATAATCATTCCGTTCTGCGTTCCATTCAAATTAATGTCTTTAAAGACATTTATTTGAGGGAATATTTGAAAATAAAGTCATAAAAGACAAATCATAGATAGACCCAAGGTTACAGTTGATAGAAACTTTAAAATCAATTAAAGTAATATCCATTTGCTAACAGTAACTTATTAACTAACTTACTTCGATTTATTTGACATGATAGGAAAATAATTATCTATATTTCTTATCATTTTAATAACAAATAGTGGAACGGAAGACTAAAAGTGGGTTTTGAGCGGTCTGTACCAAGAGCAATTATTCATCTCAGCGTTCCATTCATTTAACGTTGAATTTTCCGTTCCGGACACAAGTCTGTTAAGATCACAAATTGGTCTCTATCCATGTCATTTTCGAATAATTTGAATAGACTCTTCTAATATAACCTAATAATATCAATTGAATAACTTATACTCATAAATCATGAAACTAACTATTAGACATAGAAAAAAATAGTTACCAATTTAAAAAAATATATGTTTATTGATGAGCTTGGGAGAACTACCCTTTGGACCAGAGCCCATAGAGATATAAATAGGTCATTGTGCCCAATATAAACAAATCTTTCTATCTCTATGATCAACTTAAGATGACGTAGTACTAATTAGCTTGTTTATATTGGGCACAGGCAACACCTGAAAGATGTTTCTCTGCTATTGAAGGGAATCAGCTCTCTTTATCTTGATATGGCCAGAGCCATAAAAGAAGAGTTACGTCAATAAACCTACCCTTTGGAACGGCCGTTGGTGGTTCAGCTGTTTTTTGGCGGCTAAAAACATTCCAAGATTATCAAGGATAAATAACATATGAAATTTAGCTTTTGATTAAATATACGTGAATATAATACTTAATCTTGATTTCAAAGTAATTTGTATTTTAAATATATATAATTTTGGACAATTGACTTGAATCAACTTTTTGGTATCTATAAGGTATACTACTAAATTATCCCGGCATTGTAGAATTATCTTCAATATAAATTTCAATGTTTTTGTTAATAGTCAACTTAGGGAAACGCTTTGTGGAACTTCATATAAGAGAATGAATGAAAAAAAAAACCAGCTTACAATTCTTACAAAGCTAAGGTGTTGGTTAACATATAGGGGAATGTTTTTTCGTCGGCAAATCGATTGAATATGGAATAATCAACCATGTATTTCTACTTATAATTTCATATAATTTGTCAAATACTCAAAACCGTTTTTTTTCGATAATTTAAAACTTCGGATTGAAAAAATGGCTCAGAGGTTTGTAGTTCAGAATCATTCTTGGAGAGATTAGTGATTCGGAATCGAAATGGGGTCGCTACCTTGTTGTGTTATTGATTTTTTTGTGTCAATATTTCATATTTATTATTTTCTTTTAATATACATAGCTCATCTTTATCTTGCTTAAAAAAATAGATGCAATACGAGAACAGTAATTTTATTGTCCTTAAGGAAAAAGTCCTTCACAAACATAAGAATATTTTAAAGAATTATATAAATAAAATTAAATTAAAAGCCCCTGGAAATATGTCTTATTCAATATTGAAGTCGGATTTCATAAATTTCTTAAATCTTCTCAGCAATTTTGTAAAGCAAATCGTAAATGAACTATCATTCATCTGACTAGAATTGGAATAAAAAGCAGATTTTAAGATATATTTACTTTTAATGAAATATATATTACATGAGTATTTGAAATTAGGAATATTTAATTTCACATTTTGTTCAAATAGTTAAGCTTCTTCAATTTTATAAGGGAATAGTAGTTTTTACATATCAAATTAGACTTACAATTTTTATTTATATATTCAGTCAATGAATATTCATTGATTCAGTTATTTAAAATACTTCCACAAAAAAATGTCAAGTAATTTTATGAATGCTTAAAAGTTCATTTTAAAGTATAACTTAATTACCAATTGTTGAAATAACTATATTTTTTTAATGTTTATATTGAAATGTCTTGAATGGTGTATTGCAATAATAGGGCATAATTCATTGTTCATAAATATTGGTTTTATATGATTAGAATGACGTTTTGAACGCCATCATTTTGTCATGAGGGAGCCCTGCAATCTATTATCCTTTCTTATAGGGCTCTGATTTGGACGGTCAATGTTTTAAAAATTATATCTAATAATGAAATTTTGTAACTGTACATATGTATGAAATTTATCAAAAAAGATGTACACAATTTTTTTAAAACATGTAGTAAAAGAAGTTGTAAATTTGGACTATAACACATTGAATTGATGCAAAAAAAAACAGCATAAGAAATATATTCCTTTTTTATCTTAATACCTAATGATATCTGAATAAATACCTAAAATCAGTTTTTGAAAACAGTCCGAGACCATAGAGATATAAAATCATAGAGAGCTCATTGGATTCTTCAGAGAAATACGTCATTGTGCCCAATATATATAAATCTTTATATCTCAAGGATGCCTTTTATTTCAATATACCTTGATTAAAACCACAAGCTCTTATCACACAATATACCCTCATATGTGTACAACCAATTATACATAAATATATATAATATTTCCCCATAATCATATTAATGACATTTATAGGGAGTTATTATAACGGAATCAATGCATAAAGGATTTTATGGACGCATTTACGTCCTTCAGCTCCTAATAACTGTATTATATTTATTGTATCGTGCAAAGGTAGTACAAATAAGGAAATAAGTAACTGTCACAAAGGAGACTTGAAAAAAAAATGCCTTGCTCAAAGTTCCATTTACAAAAATGTATGAATGCAAATGGATATAATGTTTCAGTGGGACTATTTGATGGTAGAACAGTAAATCTTTTATTTTTGCAAGTATTTTAAGGATCTTCCAATGGCGTTATATTTTGACAAACTAAAATATAATATAGCTATATAGTCAATCATATGCTTTCATATTGATTTAATGTGATATTGAAATGATATGTCATTAAATCAATATGAAAGCATATGATTGACTATGTAAGCTACTTACTGAGAGCTTATAGATTTTTAGTAAACATTCATACTTTTAATCAACTTGTTGTATAAAAAGTGGACATAATGTCGATACTATTCCGTACATAAAGTTCGACAATTTCAACTAATTGTATTTCTGTCAATATTTTAATGCTATCATTGGAGATCTACTTATTAAAGTATTAATTGAAAAACACCAGGAATATGTATTTTAAAAAGTTGGTTTTAAAAGTATATATATACAGGGTCCCCCGATGAAATTGGCGCGAAAATTCTTTCTCACATAAATTTCAACAACTATGTTATTAAAAGAGATATTTATTTCAATTAAGTGTATTTGAAAGGTGAGGATGTCTTCTATAGGATTATTTAAAATAATCTCCCTCAGCATCAATAATGTTCTGTATGCGGCCCCTGAAAGCGGCGCAGGCCCTCTTCAACATCTCCCTGTCCATGGACACCATCTCCTTCTTGATGGAGGTGATGAGGGAGGCCTTCTTGTTGTGAGTACGTCTATTAGCCCGTCCTTCAAGATAGCCCCAGACAAAATAGTCCATTGGATTGAGGTCTGGGCCTCTGGGAGGCCACATCTCTTTCCTTGTTCTTGGTTGCCGGGGTTAAGATCTGCCCCATTTGCATCCTATATGATCTGCAACGCACATTTCTTTTCACACAATTTTGAATTGTTGTTTGTCCAACCTCCAGCTCCTCAGCAATTGACAATATAGAGCGGGTGGGGTCTTCATCGATGATCTCCTGTACCTTGTTTACAAAGTCCACGTCCGTGACATTTCTGGTGGACAATTCCGGCCTAGGCTCCCTAATAATCACTTTACGTGGATCTTTGCAGTCCTCCAGGGATTTCCTCAGTCCTTGACGCCTCTTAGTGGCATTAAAGTCAACCTTGACAACTCAGAGTCGGATATTATGCCCTTCATGCTTACCAAGATTGCCACTCCGGCGTATCTCCGTTCCTCCTCGCTGAAAACAATCTCCTCCAGATTGCTGTGTACGTCCCTCATGGTGATTTGATCCAACTGGATGTATAGCTTAACCTAGTAGCTTTCTACAAGTATAATTACTGGTCTACTATCTATATAAATGACTATGTTACACAAGCTTTAACTTTGCGCCAATTTCATCGGGGGACCCTGTATACCAGGGATGCCAGAGTGAAATCGGTCAGGGGGCCGGACTGTTTTCAAGTGGGACCTCGGGGGGCCAAATTACCGGTACATTTTTGGCCTTGCAACACTAAATAAAAGTAGATTTAAATTTGTTGATATTGTATCATAATATTATTTATTTATAAAAACACTTCTCAACCACTAACGTAACAGGCCAAATGAGATGTCCATTCGGGCCGCCACCATGGCACCACTGCTGTATACTGTCCAACGCCGGATTTGACAGAACGCATCATAAAAGGAAACTAAGTAAAGAAAACAAAGAGTGTCAAGCTTTTCAAAGGTTAAGCGTTAAAGTACGCTTTATTCAAAGGTACAAGACACCCCAGCAAAAAAGGTAATCTGTGAAAATGTAAAATAAAATCACGTTTTAATATTATTATTTCAGTATATTTTATTTCATTATAGAAGTCAAAACTATGCAAATTAAAAAATGAATTCTCCGCGCAAACGCATTGATAAATAAATAACAGCGGAGAGGTTCGAGCAGAGAGTAACAAAGAATCAAAGAAATGAGAGGGAGGTGTTTCACACTACTAGATAATGATATTAACATGATAATGAAAGGGAATGTAAGAAGAATTAAATATCATTATTATTATACACTAAGATTTGAGCAGGGAAACCGCTCTCCTCCTAAATGAATCATTATTGGACACTTTTAAAGATAAAGAACCACGCAGTTGAGTGTTCGGTTATAAATAATCCATATCAAGTTGCTGACCACGATGGAGTGAAGAAAAACTTAACGGAGAGAGGATCATAGAGATATAAAGATATAGAGAGCTGATTCCCTTCAATATCAGAGAAACAACGTTCAGCTGTATTCTGTGTGTCCACTATAAACAAAGTAATTTATACTGCGTCATCGTAAGCTGATCATAGAGATAGATTCTATCTCTATGATCAGCTTACGATGACATAGTACAAATTACTTTGTTTATTTTGATCATACAGAATACGGCTGAACGTTCCTTCTCTGCTATTGAAGGGAATCAGCTCTCCATATATTAATATCTCTATGGAGAGGATAAGGAGAATAATGATTCTTCAGGGTTGACAGTGTTTTTATATCATAATGGTAATAAAATAAGCAGGGAGTAATGATAAAAAAGTATGTGCTTTCTTAGGCGGATAATATATACTTTGGTCTCCACGAATTTTCAGTAATCTAGCTTAATATAAAGAGCATTCAAGAACTAATAACTCTTTCTCCTCTCTTCTTCCTTCTTTATATGTTTAATTTTTCTTATTGCTAAAAATGTTTCACTAGTTGCATATAAATGATTTAAAATCCATAACACAACCTCAACTGTTGGGGTTTCATCTTTAAAAGTGCCTCATTATTGCTCCAAGGAGCCCTTTATTTGATTTAATCCTCTAGGTTGCGGAACGCAGTTTGCATGTCCTCATTCAACTGCTCGAAGTCCGCCTTGATTTTATCTTCTCCGTCCTTGACGGGGTCTTTGAACTTCATGGAGGAGAGTTGATAGAGGATGTTGCCCATGGCTTCCCGGATGACGCCCCAGGTAATCTTGTTTTCTGAGAGAGCCGTGGACTCCACGGCGTGCCGGGCGAGGTCGTAGAAGGCCACGATGTTCCGGAGCATGCCAACGGTCTTGTAGAAGGGACAGTAGCGATCGTAGGGGGAGTAGCCGTTCTGCTGGAGGAAGTCGTCTTTGAGAAGTTTGGCGACCTCGAGGGTGATCTTATCCGTTTCCGCGAGGGAGGCCTTCCCTACCAACTGAACAATTTCGGACAAATCCTCTTCTTCTTGCAAGATTTCATTGACCTGTAAGCATACAAAAAGGTTGGTTATTGAATGAAGATGTAAATTTACCGATCTTATGAAAAATGGAAATGGATAAAAATATGCATAAGAAAAGCGGCAAAAAAGTGTTAAAAAGAAATAATTTGAAGTTATTGCATAATTAAAATTCACTACAACCTTTAATGAATCAACAATTGAATAACAATTAATTGCATTTAATGTATTTCTCTAATATGTCTTATGATGTTTTTAATACGTTATTTAACTACTTAAATAAGTAAAGTATTATATTTTTATATCTGAAATGGCCTTTTTATATGAAAATGTCAAAAAGTGAGTACCTTATTATTTATAGCTTTCACACTATTTTACACAAAATTAAAAAATTACGATCTCACCACTTCCTTGAAAAATCCTTTATTTTTTATATAAAACATAATTTTATCATCAATTTATTGATTTGGAATACATAACATTTTACCCTACAATAAATAAAATATAAAATAAGATTCTTAACATTGAGATGAAGTTTAATTACCAAGCCTATTTTTATTTTATAGTGTACAAATAAAAATAATAATTCATAACGATAATACAATCTTACGCTAATGGCTACATCAGGTATATATGTTTTTGTTTTAATATGACCCAAAAATATATCTTATAAACAAGCATTTACTGATCATTGAATGAAGATAACAGTAAATAATACAAACTAATAATGGCATATTTAAGCCAGTTATTATCGATCTTAACCCTAAATATACTTATTTTGGACAAAAATTGAAAAAATTAAGTTTTCACATAAAACTTTTGCATAATTAACACATAAAAATGCAAGTATTTTTTCGTAAAGAAGTAGTATTAGTAACCTAAGAAATTACATGACACTTGTTCAACTGTATGATGTCTATTAAAATAATATTTTCAAAGGATCTACTACAGATCCAAGTTTTGACATTTGTTTCCTTGTTCCCAAAATAGGGCCACAGATGTAATATTTCCGTGATCCAAGGGGAATCAGCAAAACTTATCTACGCCTTGAATATCGACAAAATTGATGATGACATTAATTTACCCAATCATTAGAAAATAAAAAGGAAACCCTCTAACATACCTTAACACGAAGTGGCACGAAGTCAGGGAAGTTCTTCTCATAGTAGTCGTCTAGAGCTCTCGTATATTTGGAGTAGGAAATGAGCCAGTTGACTGAGGGAAAGTGTTTCCTTTGAGCCAGCTTCTTATCCAGACCCCAGAAGACCTGAACAATTCCAAGAGTTGCCGATGTGACGGGATCAGAGAAGTCTCCTCCCGGGGAGACACGGCCCCAACAATACTAACAGAGCCCTCTCTCTGAGGGTTACCCAGACACTTCACACGCCCAGCACGCTCGTAGAAGGAGGCCAGGCGAGCACCCAGATAGGCAGGGTAGCCCGAGTCCGCGGGCATTTCAGCAAGACGCCCAGAGATCTCTCGCAGAGCCTCGGCCCATCGAGACGTGGAGTCCGCCATCATAGAGACGTTGTAGCCCATGTCACGGAAGTACTCAGAGAGTGTGATCCCCGTGTAAATGGAGGCCTCTCGAGCTGCCACGGGCATGTTGGAGGTATTGGCCACGAGGGACGTACGCTTCATGATAGACTCCGTGTTCCCGTCGATCTCCACGGTTAGCTCAGGGAAGTCTCGGAGTACTTCAGACATCTCATTGCCGCGCTCACCGCAGCCCACGTAGATGATGATGTCGGAGTTAGAATACTTGGAGAGGGACTGGGAAATGACAGTTTTACCGCAGCCGAAAGCCCCTGGAATCGCAGTGGTTCCTCCTTGTACGGCTGGGAAGAGGCCATCTATAAAAAAGAGACAAAACTTACTCATATGAACAAAATAAACTGATGGCAAAAAATATTTTAAAAATGAAAAAAAAAAAAAAAAAAACTTATACAAAAGGAGTAATGTACTTTCAATAAGGATTTTTTAATTATACAGAAAGGAGTTTATAATATTGACAAAAAGAATGAAGTATCTAACTAATTAATCAAAAACATAATTTATTTCATAATACGTAAAACTTGTTTTCAAATAGAATAAAAATATACTTTAACGGAGCTATTCAGCATATACAGTTCCTTCTATTAATTATATATTCAATGGCGGCATCAAACAAATCTTCAACTGACAACAAAAAAATTGGTAATACCTCTTCACGCTTTAAGAATATAAGCACCTCAATAAATTAAATTTTAAGCCTTATCCCTTCAAAAATGTTTTGTAACAATAAAAAATATATTTAATCTTTTAATTATTTGACATAAGGGTACATTATTGATTTGTACACATCCATGACTTCATATTGGTTGTATTTTAAATAAACCTGAGACGCTTTTGTATTTTATATTAAGTTATCTCCTTAGAAGAGAGTAATTTTAAACTTTTATTTTAATTTTTGTATCGTAACTGCACAAATGTTCAGTATGTTTTATTTATTTAAGGCCTAGATTATTTATTAGTGATTTTTTTAATTACACTTTTATTGTAGAAGAGAAATAAAAATATAAAGCCGAAAAAAAAAACAAGAGAAAATTTTTTTTTTTGTTTTCTCGTCTTCGAATTATTATTTTTTGTGAACGAGTAAATAGTGAGTTTCGTTCTTAGAATAATTAATAAACCCATTGAAATTCAAAGCTGCACAAAAACCAAACAGCTTTTCAACATTAACTTAATTTATCTACTATTTACCTAAAATTCTCTGTCCAGTCAGCAGTGGATGATTAGCAGGCAATTTTTTCCGTGACGGGTCGGGGCTGTCGCACAGGCCAAACCTGCATGAGCGTATACTCGCTCTTTTGTCCATCAAACTCCGTCTCAAGGATCTTATCCTTGATGGTATAGTTCCCGGGTGGAGCAATATAAGTAACGGTGCCTCGCGCCTTGGGTGGCAAAAGGACCTTATGTTTGATGAGTGTGTTCTCTTGAACAAGTCCGTAGACGTCCCCTCCCGTGATGTGGGAGCCCACCTTGACGTTGGAGGGCTGGAACTCCCACTCATTCACGACGCTGAGGGCGTTGGTGTTGATGCCCTTGGGAATGTAAATGGACTGCGTCATCTCGTTGATGTCCTTGAGGGGACGCTGGATACCATCAAAGATGGAGTTCATGATGCCAGGCCAAGCTGAACACTGAGGGGCTTTCCTGTGCGAAGAACAGGGTCACCCACGGTCACACCGCTCGTCTCCTCATAGACCTGTTAAACATAGCATCATACTACTTAAGCACCATCATCACATCACTCTATTAACTGCAGTCAAACTTGTCTAATGCATAGAGATAGAGAGCTTATTCCCTTCAATAGCAGAGAAACATCGTTCAGTTGTCGCCATTGCCCAATATAAACAAAGTAATTTGTACTACGTCATCGTAAGCTGATCATGGAGATAGAGAAATTTGTTATATTGGGCACAATGACGTATTTCTATCAAAAATCCAATAAGCTCTCTATGTATTTATATTTCTATGATTGAGATAGCTTTGAAACACATATATTTGTCCTCTTTGACAAATTTTCAGCATATTTGGGGATAGCAGTTTTATTTTGATCGGCTATCAATTGGAATATGCGAGGTTATATAGCTGATCGCAATATCACAAAATCTTATATCGCTATAAAACTATTGTCTTCCATTTTAAACTGCACACATGCCTTCCCAGCAGCTCATGGACCCCTCAAACAAGCATGAAACAAAAGTTGTCATCCTTGATTACTTATATAACTATTTACATAGTCTTGTTAGGTTGCAAAGACTGAGCAATAAAAAGAAGAGAGTCCTCATTAGGACTGTAGGAGTTAACTTAACAATTTCATTCAAAAATCAACAGCTTTTTAACACAGATATTATACCTCTTTGGTAAAATTTTCTACAAGTCCGTACTTATATAATAAACAATAAGATTACTTTGTGTACACCATTGTAAAACGAAAGTATTATTATTTGAAATATAGCCGTTTATAAATACATAACAGGAGATGCATTATCCAGTGTCTTTGTACATTATGTTCATCATCAATCCTCTTGTATTGGGTTTAAAGGGAATGTTATTTGGAATATCAATTAAACACAAATCCATCTGATCTCTGACTCTAAGGTATGTAAAATAATTAATAGGAAGAACAAGCACCACTTATGTAGAATGCATACAGCCTAACATTATTACCTATAATTTATCTGCAAATTTTTTGATACATTTTTTTTACACATTTATACATTTTGACAAATATTTAGCTCATTTTTTCCACATATTTCTAGCATACACATTATGTAGACGGCTAATGCCCTAATTATATGACTCACTATTTCAAATGATTTAATGTACATCTTATCTTTTTATTACAAAGGCTCATAGGATGATTATCTCCTCCTCTTTATGGGCCTTCATTAGAAAGCGAGTCAATTTGGTTTTAAAAATCTTTAAATGGATGATTTATCCAAAAAGGGGATATTTTAAACAAATATGTACTTAAAAATAAAACCTTTAGTAGATTTTCTAGATCTCTAGCCTTTTACAAGCATCAGACACATTAGGAATGCTGCTACGCGAGATGTTATAAAATACCTCACTTATTTTTAATTTTTAAGCTGAAAAAGACTAAAAGTCTTGTCGAAAAAAAGGTTAACACAGACTATTATGAATCAAAGTATCAAATAGGAACAAAATTGATGATTTTAGTTTGTTAACTTATTAAGTAATGATTAACTTTATTTAATTCTTAAACACGTAGAATAATGAGCCTTTTCTTTAGCGATATAGAAAATTGATTTATAAAATATATATTTTGTTAAAATATATTTTCATATATGAAATATATATTTGGAGCCAAAAGCTTAGGATCAAAGATTCTTACAGTATTCCAATGAAGATATATATTTCATGAGTTGCTACAAAGGCGTTTTGAAACATTCCCTTTATTATGGGACAAACTACTTTCAACTCAATACTATAATTTAACGCAAAGCCCATATTCATCGACATTTAAGGCCGCTAATATATATTTTAAGCATTCAAATACCTGAATGGTGGCCAATTCCCCTTCCAGTCGAATGATTTCTCCTACAAGCTCATCATATCCTACTCGAACGAGCTCGTACATCGCGGATCCCGACATCTTATCCGCTGTCACGACAGGGCCGGACACGGCATGAACTAAGCCGAATTTCCCCTCCCGATCCTCATCACGGATCTTTGGAAGCTTACTCGTATCCATTCCTCCAGCCATGTCGACGACTCACTTCAAATGACAGCAACGGAAGAAAACTCCTTCTTTAGTTCTGAATACAGTGAGTGAGTAAGTGATATCGGAGATTCCACTTCTGCTTCTATCTATCAACGTCATATGACAATTCCTCATCAGCTGAAATGGGAGCAGAGAGCAGAGAGATAAAAAGATATAGAGAGCTGATTCCCTTCATCTGTATTTTTGTGTCCAATATAAACAAAGTAATTTGTACTACGTCATCGTAAGCTGATCATTGAGATAGATTCTATCTCTATGATCAGCTTACAATGACGTAGTACAGATTACTTTGTTTATTTTGAACACACAGAATACAGCTGAATGTTGTTTCTCTGCTATTGAAGGGAATCAGCTCTCTATATCTTTATATCTCTATGGAGCAGAGAGAGAAAAATGAAAGAGAAAGAAAGAAATATTATATAGCAAGGCTTTCCTAACTGGCTGGAGGATTCTCTCGAAAAACTCCTTCTCTATGTATATAAAAAATAACTCTATTTCAGTATCCCCATCTTCTTCATACTTTCTTCTCTTATCATTTTAAGTATATAAAGCCCTTAACATCTCAAATAAAGGACTTTTGATCAATAAAAAAGCCCAAAACACTTAACCCGAAAAATAGGGATTGATTAATAAATATTATTAAAATATGATGACGTCATCATTCGATGACTTTTAAAATGGATTTAATATTATGCAATATTATTTTTTTGGATTTAATCTTGGTTTCTATATAATAAAAGTATTATTAAGAGATATAACATTTGCTTCTTTGTTCTAATGATGCAGTTTTCCACAAATACATCCATAGTCTGCATAAATAGCTAAACATGGAATGCATTTGATGATACCATATGCTCATACTAATGATCAGCTTTCATAATGAACTTCTTTTAGTTAACTAACCATATATTATCAAAATAGTTGTATTTTATGGATGCGATTTATAATAACATTTCTTTAAATATCAAAGTTGTAAGACATTCAAAGGTAATATACCTTAAAACAGAGGCTTTAACACCAACCCCACTCTAACTATTTACAAATTAGTTATTTTATCTATCATCATTGACATAAGGAAAAGCCAAAAATTGTCATTCAATTTTTTAAAATATTCCACCCCCCAAAAATATTTGTGATACATATTTAGAAATACGACACATCCCTAATGACGTCATAATGACTAAAGAGGTTGAGTGTTGATGTCTTTGTTATTGTATCCTTTTTTCCATTCATCTATTATGACCAGTTTTGTTATTGTTATGGATTTTAAGTCTCACTAGTAAAATAATCTTGAACCGCTCTGCATCGACCATCAACAGACAAGGAATCCTTGCTTTTGCATTAGTACACGACCCTTGTGCTTATTAAATCCTTCCAAGATGGCTATGAGTAGGAATAAAAATAATGTGAGTATTGTTCATTTCCTGAAAAAAAATATTTTTTTTTGCTTCTCATCCAACATATTGGCAATTATTTTATTCCTTTATTTTTCTCTCGTTTTTTGTATAGGTTCGGCTCCCTCCAGAGGTGAATCGCGTTCTCTATATTCGAAACCTTCCCTACAAAATCAGTGCTGAGGAAATGTACGACATATTCGGTAAATACGGAGCCATTCGTCAAATCCGAGTAGGGAACACGCCGGAGACCCGTGGAACGGCTTTTGTCGTCTATGAGGATATCTTTGACGCCAAGAATGCCTGTGATCACTTGAGTGGCTTCAATGTCTGTAATCGATACCTTGTGGTCCTATATTATCAGGCAACAAAGGCCTTCAAGAGGATAGATATGGAGAAGAAACAAGCGGATCTCATTGCCATGAAGGCCAAGTATGGAGTCTCTACTCCGGCAAAGAACTAAGGCTGTGGATTTGCATTTTATTTTATTACTTTCGTATTTGGTTTTTGTACATAAATGAATCTGTGAGTTGACATTTAACTTCATAATAACTATTGATATAAACACTTGAGCTAGACTGTTATTTCTGTTAAGTTATTAGAGGCTTTAAATTATCATGTATGGGATACTCATATTTGTGCTGGTCCAGGAAGAATCCAAGTTTAAATGGATTTTGTGAAAATGAGTTACCATCATATGATATAGTTGGTAAAGTTGTCCTTCGTTTATATTAGTAAAATATTTCGATTAGTTGGATAAGGGCTCCGAATATTGCTAATTAATTATGCCCTAAAATCCCGGTCACATTTTTAGAATTAAAGCATATGCTCCTGTGAAGAAGAGAGAAAAAAAGTGACGTAAAAAAGGGAAAATTGAGAAAAGAAAAATCTATCTTCGTCAATTACTTGCTGAACTGCCTCATTTGCTCACTTATAATTAGTGATAACATTACGATTTCTCCCAAACTCATAATGACTTTTTTGGTGATTCATTTTCTTTTTTCTCTTTAAGATGATATAAAACTCAAAAGTCTTTTTGTGGGGATTCATTTTTTTCCTATAAGGTCACACAAAAAGAGTTCATTCAATGGTTTCGCAAATGCTGCCCATGATGGACAAAATAATTTGTGTTTTTATGCAGCAAGACCTTTATTTAGTAGTTTCATAAAAATGAAACTACTTCACAATTTTATTTATTTAAAGTTTAGCAAAAACATTAAACTTTTTCGTTCAAAATACACTTTAAATGTCAACATATCTAAATAAAAATACAAATGGAACTAAAAAAGTGAAAAGAGAGATTTAAAACATCAATCATAACATTCAAACCTGGCCATACTGATTTTAAAAAACTCTCACATTGAGTTCAATATGGTCCATGACATAGATTTTTCTTGATGAGATGTCGTGCCGATAGGAAAATATAGAGCTTAACTACACCATAGGCGTAATTCCACGAACCGTTCCGAGTATTGGGGATCCGTAGGCAAATAACACAATATCTCGTGGCCGCTAAAATAAAAATAGACCTCCAGTAGATAAAACTAGTCTCCCAGACATATAAAAATAAACTTTCAGCAGTAGATACTGTCCTAACAGTACTACGCTGGGGGCAGCATTTATCGCTTTGCCTTCTCATAATATCCCAGCGTATGGTTCTTCACCAATAAGTAGAAGGCCATAAAGGATGTTGGTTCTAATTTTTTTATTTGTGAAATCTTGATTTAGAATAAAGAACACTGGGCATTCAATAAAAGATCTGGAACTGTCACGTGAATATATTGTTATCATTCACATCCATTATTACATTATCTCATGAGAGAGGAAGACCAAGAACTTTTTCTATTTGATAAAATTAATATTTTCTTTCTTCAAAATACATTTATTAAAAGAATTAACAAACAAATTAATCGACATTGTATTGTAATAAATACTTCAACATCAACAATAAATTTGCACATATTATAAAACTCAAATGGGTATATCATTAACTATTATAAATAGAGTATTCATTAACAAAGTTTGTATGGATGCTTTAAACAAAAAGTGCACCAATTTATGTCGAAAAAAACGAAGATTTTAAAAACGGCTAGCCTGCTTTTTCATACCCTATAAATGCAACTCAATCGAAAAAGTAAGACTGCTGCTTTTTGAATATAACACCTTATTTGTATCAAGCACTATTTGGTTGTCTTATGGATAAACTCCATCAGACTTTTTCATCTCTTCTAATAAATCGAAGGAACATATCTATTTGAGGAAAGCAACTCCTTCTCTAAAATTTGTTCTGAGGTTCACATCTGAGTGCAAGCATCAACGATAATGTAACTATTATTTTTTATTGTTTAATGTTTAGCAATTGATTGCAGAGCTGAGACTACCGATCGATAATGTATATTTGGTTAGGTTGTATCACCAGTGTAGGGAAATAGGTAAAAAGGTCAAAACCACTTTCTACTTTGATTATGGATTATTTTTGCCATTTGGTTCGAGAAAATAGCATCGGTTGGCTATTAATAAGGAGGTAACATTGAAATTAATCCATCGAACCTTGGATCTTTTAAATGAGGTTGACCTAAATTGACCTTTCCTTCTCAGAAGTGGAACTTGCGCCCTCGGCATTGAGATTAAAGAACACTTCCACTGAGCTATCAAGCTCCCCTTGATTGTGATTTAGGTATAAATAACAATATGAATCCAGAGATAAGGTAAAAACACATTGCAAATATAAAATTTATGAGGTAATGTAAACGTCCAAAAACGCTATTGTCCATGTGAGAGCCAAGACAGCTTTTATTATGGTTCATCATATCATAAGATAATTCGAAACCATTAGGTGGACTCTCATTTTTTACATCTTGACAAAGGTTACATACTTCTAACAGCCACCTCTTGGTTTTTTAAACTAAACCACACAGATCAGCTTTCTGACTACATTAAGAAATAACATTTTGCAAGAGCACAAAAGTCACATAAATACACCTCTTATAGCATTTTTTAAATATTCCGTTGCAATATAACATTTATTCAACTAAAAATATTTTTTTTACCGGACTTACACATCATTTCACCATTTTTTAAATATTTTTATCGTAATGTAGAAGCGTTTTGTCATCACTTTAATGTTAATTTTCTTGCAGGTCAAAATAGTTCAGCCTCCTTTAATTATGTAATCGCACAAGTATCGCCATAATCAAAACTCAAACATAATTTTTCCTTTGATCATATTTTCATATTATTATAATATTTTGTCATCAACTAATTGCTTTATTTGCGGATTGATCTATTGTTCCTCATTTTTTAAATAGTTTATCGCACTGAAACGTTTTGTCATCACCTAAATTTTGATTTTATCGAACTAAATAATGGTTGTGTAATTGTGTAATATTTTTATCCCACTGTAACATTTTGTCATCAAGTATACTTTGTGATATATAGAACTTAAACATAGTTTCGCTACTGTGAATATTTATATTGCACTTTTATTCCCCAATATCTATAATTGTAATAAGTAACTATGAAGAAACCCATTTATTTATCGCCATTTACAAACAAATCACAGCATTTTACTCATGTTGATAGACAGAAATAATAAAAACTAATGTTTTTTTCCCCTTCTTGATTTGAATTAAATTTTTTTTTCCCTTCATATATGGAAAAAAATATTCAAATATGGAAAGAATCTTTCATTTTTAAATACAACTTTGATACCCGACTTTCACTAAAAAAAACCAAGTTCTTCATCAAATGAAATTGTTTCCTTCAAAGTATTTTCCATCAACATGAACGTGTATATATACCAGCCCTTGATCCAATCCTCAAAAACACTTAATTTTCTATTTGCTGTATATACTCTAGAGCAGAGGTCGGCAACCCAAAATGTTGAAAGAGCCATAATGTACCAAAAAATTGGTCATGAGCCACAAAAATTAATTCCAACTACATAACCTTCATACGGTGTACATTACGGTCATAAATATTTTCTTCCTCCATGTTTTTTTTAAAATTTCTAATAGTTTTGGAAGAACTCCAAGGAAAAACTAAGGTAGCTCTAAAGAGCCGTAGGTTGCCGACCCTGTTCTTGAGCCATCTTTTTTCCCCCATGATTTACTCTCGGCTACTCAAACTCGTTTCCTGGAGCGGTTTCTTCAGTTGATTCAACAGGAAAAAGTCCCAAGGAGCCAAATCAGTTAAATTCAGTTGTTTTGGAGGGTATTGGTGCTGTTTGTAGCCAATTGACCGCGGAGAAGGACCGTTATCTCGCTGTAAAATCTATGTTTTTCACAATTTTGATCGGGCGCAGACGACAGCTGAACGACGACATTTCTCTGCTATTGAAGGGAATAAGTTTTCTATATATTTATATCTCTATGAATGGAACACGGACAAATACATTGCGACACATAGAAGATACGGAAAGCTCTTGACTTTGTATTAAAGCAACATAACTCAAGATAACAAACTTTTCTCCAACATGATGGGTTGAAAGTACTGCACATGAGGCTATTCAGCTGCAAACATCTAATCAAAGTTATATCCTTAAGAACATCAATTGTCTCTTCTTATGGGCCTCGATCCAAGGAGAATATAAAAAAGGTGAGTCAAAGAGGAGATCTTTGACTTATGCTCTTGTTCAAAAGGGAGATTTTTGTGACGTCACGAATGCTACAATAAAAAAACATTATGATTTAGAAATTATTTCTCAACTTTATCTCTCAATTGAAAATATTTCACTACGATATCGTTCTGTACTAGTATATAGCACCCATGTTGCATGAAAATAATTGTTATGTGAATGTTTTATTGTTAGTATTCTTATCTTAAGTAATTAGCAATAATAATTTCAAACAATAAAAATAATTTTTACAATCAAGATTTTAATTTATTTGAAGGAACTTATAAATCACAATAATATAATTATACATATGTACATACAAAAAAGGGCGAACATCAGAATATGAATATAATTACGCTAATTAGTAACCTAGCCTATGTGTTAAGTTTTCACTAGCATTTTTTAGTTTAAGTAGCTTATTAAAAAATTGACTCGAATCCGTGTTCTTTTTTTACAAAAGCAATAATAATTTCTTTTGATCAATTAGGATACAAATTAATAAGTGCTTAAAACGTCTTTGAAAACATGGGTTCTTTATCGATTGCGTCTGATGGCTATTATGAAAATGGCTTATATTTTCTAAGAGGTGGAAGAACTTCAAAAATCGGGTGAATGGGCGGTATTACTCATTCAAAGACATTGAGTTTCTTCAAGTACTTCAATGTTACTCGTCTGTTTTCCTACAGTTGGGTTGAGGTCTTTAAACTTCCTGGCTAAGTATCTAGCGTTATAGGAGAGACCCTCGTTGGAACATTCATTGGAATTTTTCCTGGTGTTTGCCGACTAAGCAGAGGAAGGAGTTTCCATGAGTGCAAGTACTCAAAGGCCCGAGTACACTGCTCCGTAGGATGAGGGCGGAAGTTACCTCTTCTTTTGAGTAGCCACGATTAAACACATTCAAAGGATAATTCTTGTTTGAATCGCTGTGTAATTATTTTCCAATGAGGTTCTAATTAAAGTTTATGAGCTAAATTTGAGGCACTTAGTTTTGTACCAGGAAAGCTTCATTTTCGTGAGTGAAGGTTCCTCATTCCTCCTCACTAGTCAAATCACAATTTTTTCGGTTCACAAGCTTTTGACGGACCTGTCTGAAGGACAAACTTGAGGAAGGTGATCCAGGGATGAAGATTGAAGGAACGGCATGTTTGAGGATTTGTGACTACCCGCAATTTACCAAGGATGATGATTTAAAGTGGACTGTATAATTTTTATCAAGTATTATCTTTCGATAAAAGAATATTAAAATTACCAAGCTTAAAGTACTCAACTTTTGTTTCCCATACGTGAAATAAATGGTGTCCAGGAAGACTGGACCAGGAAAATATGACTAGGAAGAAATGGACCAGGAAAGAATGGACCAGAAAGGAATGGACCAAGGTAGAAAAGGAAAATTATGACTCATGGAAGAAATGGACCAAATACATAGGTAGGCAAGTTTTTTGAGTTAAATATTTCTAAGTATTGTACAAATACTATTTCTCATATAATGCAAGGACAATTGCATACCTACGAATAATAAGAAAAATATGATTTGTAATATAAAAAATATTGGCTTCGATTGTCTAAAAATATAAATTTTTGATTTAATAAGTAAAATGGATACTTAACTTACTTAAGTGAAAAACATATAAAATATACGGAGAAAAAAATATCTTATAAATTGATTAATTTATAGTACCAGGAATTATAACATTTATTTAACACACATTTAAGCATAAAATCATTGGAGAATAAATAACGAAAACAACAAGTCTAGTATGAAGAGGTGTCTCCCCTTCAAATTAAATGGACCCGATTGATATCCAACCGTTCTATTCTTGTGTCATTGTCGAAATTGTCATTATTGATGCTGTTAAAATGATCGATGTCCAGGGTTTCAGCAATGATAGAAACTGCTTTCCAGACGTCCAAGAAGAATTGTAGAGTGGGCATGGAGATATTCGAAACTGATGGATTTCTAAATCACACTGAAAAGAAAGAATAATAAAACACTACCGGATGTTTCTCAAAACTCATGAACTGATGAAGAAGAATGGACGTCGAAAGAAATCTCTTTGTGACGTCCCATAATATGTATTAATTTTTCATATATAAATAATTTTGCCTAAAATTTTAGATTACTTCTGTAAAATCATCGCAAACACAGAATTCCTGAGAAATTAACAATGATATTTCATTGCAAAATATTTTACTTATTAAAATTCATGACGTCATGTTCAAACATTTCTTGGGTACGAATACATGCCTTAAGAGTTAGTTGTAAATTATCCATCTTTTTATTGAGTAAAAGATGCTATTGTTAAGACATTACACGATTTATTTAGGGATTTTCGCGTTCACCTCTCAACAAATTATGTCTAAATTAAAAAGAAAATATATTCTGAGTCTGTTACGCATATTTTTTGTAACCATTATTATCCATATATTATTTGAAGACCTTGCCAAAGAAAACCACAATGAAAATACTTATTGATTGTTACTTACAATCAACCCTTGTTCAGTCAAATCCGAGTACATATAGTCATGTTTTGGAAAAAGTTATGCTTAGTTGAGAGCCTCTATCCTGTGGATTTGGTGGAGTGATAATCTGACAGATATTGAGGGAATTCTTCTCTTGATTAAGAACTCCAGATAGCCGGTCAGCAGCCTCTGCTTGGCCACAATCCTTGTCATTCCCGCCTTGGACAATATCTAAAAAGATATAGATGAACAGTGGTTAATGTTGTGATCATCCATCGGTTTAAAAAAATAAATGTCTCACCTCAAGACCAGCATATTGTGCAGCATGAGGAGAGGAGGTGGATTTGAAGAGTCGCATGCAGTCTGCACCGTCCACAGGGGTGTAGTTCTAATCATTTGAAACTTGTTGGAGGCACGAACCACCCTTGGAGGTGGTGAGGCATTTCTGGCCGAGCTTTTCGTGGATGAAGATACCTCCCATGTTTCCGGCACTCCATTACAGTACTAAATAGGAGTACAAAGGATAAGAAAAGTTATGTTATACAAGTGAATGCTACCCGATGTTTGACCAGGATTTTCCGGGAATCCCCACAATACGTTTTTAGAATTTTGGGCAATAAAAGCCATATCTTT
>CP045894.1:7500478-7531190 GCA_013387185.1 Caligus rogercresseyi
TATATATATACGAGTATATACGGGGTGACAATTATGTCTTGGGACAGTAAATATGCGTGTGTTTATGGGTCCTATTCTAGATTTTTCTCTCTCTATCACCTGTATATTGTAAACGATCTTTTTTAATACATATTTTATTTTACTTGTTTTTGTGTACTCCTTTGGTCATCCTCAAATGGAGAAATGTGAAGCCATCGTAAAGTTCTACCAAAAGGGACATAGCTGCAGGGCAATTGTGGAAGCCTCGAAGCCCATGAAGGTGTCGAAATCAAATGTCTCTTACACGATACAGCGTTTTAAAGGAGACAAACAGCTTCGCTGACAGACCTAAATCAGGACGTCCAAGGTCTGTGCGGACCAAAAAGCTGGTAGAAGTTACACGAATCAAGATTCATCGAAACAATCAGCGATCCATTAGAAAATGGCAATCGAGGTAGGAGTTAACCGTGAAGTGATGAGGAAAATAGTCAGAGAGGACCTTGGAGTCAAGCCCTATCATCCGAGACAACAGCTCCTCAGTGGCGCAACTGTGGACAAGAGGCTAGAAAGATCCAAGGTACTTAGAAACTGGCTCAAATCTCGTACCAAATTTTCCATTATCTGGACGGACGAAAAAGCTTTCAACCTTCAAGCTGCTTTTCAACAGACAGAACGACCGCATTCTGGCAAAAGACATCCGGCAAGTGCCTGTGAAGGATAAGACCGTCTTCAAACGCCAAAAGCCAGCTTCCGTCATGGTGTGAGCTGGCGTCGGTAGGAAAACTCTGCTTATCTTCATTCCAGAGGGGTATAGACTAATCATAAGGTTACCTCGATATGATGATCATGCAAGTGCTTCCTGGATCAAAAAGCAGGAATGGGAGGATTCGCATTGCTTCCAGCAAGATGGCGCCCGTCTCATACGCAAAATTAGTTCAGGACTGGTGTCATCGTTCATTTGAGCACTTTTGGTCAAAAGATATGTGGCGCCTTACCCACCAGACTTTTCAATTTAGTCAATTCTGGAGAGGAAGGCGTGCACGAAGAGCCATAAGAATTTGGGGGCGCTGAAGGCCTCATTGGAGGTGGCATGGGCAGAAATTGATCCAATGTTATCTGTACAGCCTGTCAGTCATTTAAGAAAAGGTTCAACGCTGTGGTGGTCGCCAAAGGTGGATATATTGAATAAATGTATAATACAAATATGTTTTTGAATATGCCCAATATTTTTGGATAAAATAAAGCAAGCAAGCTATTGATTAGTTGTAATCCATTTAAAGTGTCCCAACACATAGTGTCACCCGGTATATATATTTATATATATATAGATATCTATATATATATATACATATCATAAACATATATTAAACTATCATATGTATAAAGGAGTTACAATAAAAATAACAAAAGCAGTCTAAAGGGATTAATAAAAAAGCAGGTAAATACATGATTAAAAGATCCATACTTGGGAACTAAGCAAAGACTTTCCAACACCCTCAGGTGGAAGCCATCTCCCCCATGGGGCCCGAGTCCTCTACGGAGCGCTATGGCATCCGCTCCACCAAGGACGACCTCCTCCAGATAATTTCAAAGTGGACAGGGGAAAAAAATATATATTTTATATTTATAGGAACACTTAAATTATTTAACTCAACTAAATTATTATCATACTTATTTTATCCCGTGCTAAAAATTGACCGCATGCAATTTACACGTATTTTAATTTTTAATGTAATCATTCTTTTAAAAACGATGGATTCACTTGAATAGGAAACTCCGCGATAAAATAGGCTAGTAGGTAGACAGGCAAGGGCATGACACTCTCTCTCTCACGGGAGTCCATTCCTCCCTCCCTCCGGAGTGTCCGACACGTCATCTTCTTTGATGCAGACGGAATAAGCCAGCCAACCAGCCTTAAAGAAGAGGGGGGGGGGGGGGGGGGGTAATGTCCTTCAAGGTCTGTTCTCCGACACATCATCCATCCTCTTTGATGCAAGAGAATAGGCCTGAGCACCCTCTCGGGAGTCATGTCCTGCTAAGGTTCCACTCCTTGCTCCAGGCTTGATCCGAGGCTGTGTCACGGTGAATTATTGTCACAAATGTCGTGTACGACGGCACAGCCGGCAGGCCAGTCATTAGGAATCCTGGATCCTCGGAAGATTTCCAGGAAAAAACACTCAAATTCCAATGAAAGGGGTTAAATTCCTCTTTATTGTTTACCTACGTTGTGACGGTCAGTTTTTCTCTCTCCTTCTATCTCACTGGGTGACTTATAAATTTTCTAAAAAAGGGGCAAAATTGAGAGATTTATAAAATATTCATTTGCTATTTTTATTAAAATGAGCTTTTATGGAACACCAAGCATATCAAATTAAGCTTGATATTTTTCTTCATATTCATATGAATTTTAATCATGAAAAACCTTTTAGTGAGGAAACAGCGAGTCTCTACGTAAAACCCTTCTTTTTTTTGTACAAAATGACATATATTTTAAAGTCTAAATGTGCCAGAGACGAAGTAAAAATGTAATGAGTACTTTGATCTAAGCTGTATCAAATCATTCCCATATATTTTTCTATACTTCATCCTTGTATGTCAATATGGCTCTGAATCGAAAAAGTGCTGAAAAATTTGAAATCCATTTTGCTCTGAATTTATCACTAACTTTGAAAAATGAAATACCATATTCCGAATCAGTGGATAAAACTCTATAAGAATTATGAAAATTAGTCCGACCTAAATTTTTTAGTGATTTTTGTTGATATGTATAATAGGGTTGTTCTTATTTTTCAAAAGTTTGAAATGTTAGCAACATTGTGGATTTTCTGTTTCTGGTGATAAAAGAAGACAACATACAAAGTTTGAACAAAATCGGTCAACATTACGAGGTCGCGCAACGAGGTCAAAGTTTTAAAAATTTAGTAAAATATAGTTTTCCGCATTTCTTCAAAATGGTGGACGTTACAGACTTCAATAATAATTATTAATTTAAAGGAAATCTAATTTACTACCAGACGTATGTTTGATGTTTTTTAATAAAACAAAGTTTTCAGTAAAACAAAGAAAAAAATGGAGTGTGTATTGTTAGCTTATTTCATAGCTTTTTTGTATCAATTAACTTCACTCGCCTGTAGAAGATGACTTGTTCGCTTCAGAGTAAAATAGTACTTTTAAGTTTAGTAAACTTTAGATGATAAATCCAAAAATGACCTTGGTTGCATTCTATCAATTCAGAATTCAGTACAATCTGAGTTTACATCATATGATTCAGAGCCTGTATTGACCTATAAGAAATCGATTATGAAAAAAATAAAAAATAATGTGTTTCTTAGATTTGCGTCAAGGTATCCTCTCAAAATTTTACTTTGTCTCTGACGCATTTATAATCCATTATATGCGTCATTTTGTACGCGAATAGGCTTTTTTAATGTACATATAACTCTCTACTTATTAAATTGACATGATTTAGTATACCAAAATATTAAGCTGGTTAACCAAGCTTTCATTTGATATGTTTGGTGTTCTAAAAATCGCTATACTTTAAGATATAAGCAAATACATACTTCTCCCCCAAAAATTGATCTTTTGATATGAGAATATACGATTACCATCTGGTAACCTGCTGTTAGTGTTACCTGGATAGGAAGAAAAAAAGAGGGAGAAGTGAGGCAAAATACTCCCTCCCTTCTCTTTCTATCCAGGTAACACTAACAGCAGTTACCAATGGTAATCGTATATCTCATATCAAAAGATCAATTTTTTGGGGAAAACGTATTTGCTTATATCTCTTAAAGTATAGCGATTTTTAGAACACCAAACATATCAAATGAAAGCTTGGTTAACCAGCTTTATATTTTGGTATACTAAATCATGTCATTTAATAAGTAGAGAGTTATATGTACATTAAAAAAGCCTATTTCGCGTACAAAATGACGCATATAATGGATTATAAATGCGTCAGAGACAAAGTAAAATTTGAGAGGATACCTTGACGCAAATCTAAGAAACACATTATTTTTTATTTTTTCATAATCGATTTCTATAGGTCAATACAGGCTCTGAATCATATGATGTAAACTCAGATTGTACTGAATTCTGAATTGATAAAATGCAACCAAGGTCATTTTTGGATTTATCATCTAAAGTTTAACTAAACTTAAAAGTACTATTTTACTCTGAAGCGAACAAGTCATCTTCTACAGGCGAGTGAAGTTAATTGATACAAAAAAGCTATGAAATAAGCTAACAATACACACTCTCATTTTTTTCTTTGTTTTACTGAAAACTTTGTTTTATTAAAAAACATCAAACATACGTCTGGTAGTAAATTAGATTTCCTTTAAATTAATAATTATTATTGAAGTCTGTAACGTCCACCATTTTGAAGAAATTTGCGGAAAACTATATTTTTACTAAATTTTTAAAACTTTGACCTCGTTGCGCGACCTCGTAATGTTGACCGATTTTGTTCAAACTTTGTATGTCGTCTTCTTTTATCACCAAGAAACAGAAAATCCACAATGTTGCTAACATTTCAAACTTTTGAAAAATAAGAACAACCCTAATATGTAATCGACCACATTTGATGACAATATCATGTAGTATCTTTTATTTATTGTATTAACGTCAACGTAGAGAAAACATTCTTAAAGCAGCACAACAAAGCCGTGTGCGTTCAGGTGTATTCAACTCTCAATGTGGGGGCGCAGGTTCGAATACTCCCGAGAGGGGATGGTCATTTTTGGTCAATCTCATTGATAAGATCCTAGGTTCGATAGATTAATTTTAATGCTATAATGCTTATTTATATCCTGTTGGATGCAATTCTATCGAACCATATAGGTAAAAAAAAATAACAAATTAGAGGTATATCAACGTCAAAAACAAGCAATTGAAGCAATTGTTATTTATGTTCGAGACTTCTACACTAATAACCATAAAAGATAATCCTAGATGGAATTATATCCATTACTAACCTGTATGTCACTTTTTTAAGAAGTATTAAGCTCTGCCTTCTATTTTTGTATGCACTTTTAATTTACTCCCTTTTAGATAGAGATAAATCTCCAATAAATGGGTATTATTGAGTCTTTAAACAATTTAATAGCATCATCACCAATATTATATATCTTATATGAAAATAATAAGTAAACATAAAAGAATGGAAGCCAAGTATTGCCTTCGAATGACATTGAATTTCGATTGTAGCTTTCAGACAAAATTTAATTCCTTAGAGTATAAAAAGGTACTTTCAATAATATACTTTCTCCAATAGTGTATTTATAAAATAACAAATAAAATGCCTTTAATATATTTTTTTCTTTAATGCATTTCATTAAAAATCACATTACAAAATAGTAGGCAATAAAAAGAATGTAATCGTATGGATTAAAACATGAAAACAGGTAAATATAAAAAAAGGATTTAGGAATTATAATAAAAATGAGGTTCTATTAATATAAACAAATAGACTAAGAGGGCGTCCAGGGCAAAATTAAGAGGTTGTGAAGCTCCATCAACTCCTCCCTCAACCCAGTACCATCGTTGGAGAGTTGGCTAATGCCTTTAATATTTGAATTTCACTTTTATTCTAATTGATACTAATGTTTTTTAAACTTTTCAAACTAAAAAAATATTATTTATCAACAAATTTATTTTTAAAACCAAGAAATACTTCCCTTTATATATAATACAGTAAAAAAAATTATACGCAATTTTATAATTCATCTGAAGTGCTTAGCACTTTTTTTTGTAATGATGGTAAGTAAAAATATCCCCGGTTCATTTAATCTCATATCAAAGTGGACATATTCTTTTGTTTGTTTATATTGTTTGGAGACCGCTATTTTTTTGCCCTGATTGTTATAATAATAAACTTGTCAAATAACGATGTTGATGATTTTTTTTATTTCTTTCGGCTCGTATCGGGTTTCCAAACAGCTTATTTAGTACATAAAAGCGCTTCTTTATCATCTAAATAGTATTATTATTATTATTCATGAAACAATATGTAGATAAACAAACCTTGGGCAGTTAAAAAGCATGCTAGAAAAGAGTACAATGACTTCTCTCACCCACCAAGAGAAGTCTTGTTAGAAAGACAACAGTAGTCGGAATGGACTTGCTTTATGTTTGTTTCGATGTAGATGTTGTTGTAATAATGATGATAATGGAGGTGATGTTATGTGTATTTACATTGTTCCCCATTCAGCTTTTCAATGAAGACATGGGTAGCTCAAGAGAGGGAGTTACAAAAATAGTAATTGACAAATGATTTGATTGTTTGATGCGTGAAAGAATAATAAGAGCTCAAAAAAAGACAAATAAAAAGAGTTCTTTATATGGCTATAGATATAGAAAAATGCTCTTTTTATGAACGTGATTGTTGAAAGAAAGGAAGAGTGAACCATAGAAAGCAGTTAGAATATGAAACAAGATATCACCTTTGCTGATGTGAAAGTATGGACATCAACTCTGAGACATGCACCTTAAATGTTTAATGGTCTCTACTCATGAGTAGGGCTGGGCAAATTTGGAGTAAAACAAAATAGCTTTTCAAGCCCAAAAATATGGAACAAAAAATACAAATATGTGGGGAAATTGATAAAATATCAAATACATTTCTAGCACAATTTAAAGATTTCATATTTGATTTATATAATATTAAGGCTTTACACACTTTTGTCATAGATCAGTACGCATATGAATATTTATTTTAATAATATTCTTATTTCTCCTGAAAACTTTTGTGATGTATTTAATACTACAAGCTACTGTAAATACCCAGGAGAGAGTTTTTTTAATAATCTTAAACACTCTATGTGCGACTGGTTATCAATTCATTCCATGTCATCAGTCCTTCTAAAATACACTTTGATCTCACAGAAGTATTTATTTGGCGCGCCATATGTTTAATGGTTCAAAATCACATAATAGTTATAGTAATAATATAAGTCATTGGCAATTTTTTTAAATAATATCGGGATTAGATAGAAAATCGTAAATTCCCTGGTTGAGAAATGAATGTATCGAAATCATTGTTCATAAACCCTTGAATTTTCTAGGAATACTCGTTATTTTTTTTTTTTTTATTCACTTAACTGTTCACCATCATAAAAACAATGCTAATACGTAAAAAATACATGAATAAACATTATAGTTTAAAATTTTAGCATAATGGGCGAACATACATATAGAAAATCCGAAATTAAAATGTGGGCATATAAATCATCATAGCATGTTAAATATCATTAAAAAAATTACATATAGGAAAAACAGGGCCAAACAAACAAAATTAAAACACCGGGAAAGCTATGATTTTACTTTTCTAAAATTTTTAACAAGGGATTTTAGAAGCTTTTCTAAACAGTGAGATTTAAAAGGGTAATATTTGATAGAGTCTGCTGCGAACGTCCATGTGGATCCACACGATGAGGGAATCTTCAGAGAGAAGGCAGCATATCTGGCTGCTGCCGCTAGCAAAATTCCTCTTATCTCTCCAGGTCGAATCGGTTCATCCACAGTTAGCTTTTTCGCAATTAACGCCTTGGCATTGAGGAGTGCAAATTCGATGGCCTTAGATTTCGGTGGTGAAGCCTTGTTCCTCACCGACAAACCAAAAAGAAGCACGGCTCTAAGGTATTTTGGGTCCTTGTTTTCCAACCCTTGGATATTGAGAGATAACAACATCCTCAAGGGAAGGATGACTGGACACTCCACGAAGGCATGGACCGTACTATTATAAATCCTTCCACAATCCTTGCACGGTCGATAGAACCTCAACAATCCGGCTGAAATCTGGAATTGGGCTGTGAATTTGTTCCCGTCGTTAATGTTACTCAGAGAAGTCAAAATCTTCCTATTCGTGTTTGGGGGTAAGTCCAAAGAGTTTGTCAGATCCATGCATATTTGCTCTGAATTTTTTGATTCACCCCTAAAGGTAGTCATTTTCAGGTGCCACGGTTTTGGCAGAATATGTTTCTTGGAATTTCGGAGGAGCGGAAAGAAGAATCTTCCATCGGCAAAAGGAGTGTCTGGACTTATATCATGCAACAATATAATGTTTTTTTCAAGAGCCATATTTTCTAGGATGGATGGACAGTCTAAATTCTTAAAATAATGAGGTTTATGAATATTCTGTCTGATGACGTCAAGGGTTGTGTCGCTGCAGTAAGATGGAGTGTAATTCCACAGTACTCGTTGAGCAGCCCCCCACACCGGAGAAATATTCGACGTTATATCATTGGATAGATCCGTCCCGAACAATAAACGTATGATGAGACTTCCAGATGAAGCAGTTCTTCTCCATTCTACTGAGGAATTCTTGGTAAGGTCCACAAACACTTTAACATATATTTTTGGGATAACTCTACAAAGAAGAGATAATCCCCCTCCCACGCTCGCCCTGGGACGCTTAACAGCTCCAAGGTAAGACTTGTGGAAAAGACAATGAAGCCATGAGTCTTCTTCTACCATGAACTTCTCAGCTAGGACAGGAGAGGCCGTTGCCTTATACAAAATTAAAGGAACGACCCTTAAATTGTAAAGGTCTATCCTCTTCTGCAGGTTCAAACTTCTCCATCTTTTAATGTTTTTGTGGACCACTGAGTTCACTTTAGTCCAATTGGAGGAGTCAACACCATAACTGCTCCAGGTTATCCCCAAAATATCAATCAACTATTTATTTGGTAATCTTTTATTTGATGTTTATCTTCCGGAACCCAGTCTCCAAGCGGCAAAATAGAAGATTTACTAGGGTTTATGGATAAACCAGAGCGCTCGCCAAATTTTTCAAAGCAATCCAAAAGTATACCAATCCTTTTGATTAGTTGGCGTTCGGAATTCGCTTCGACGAACAGAGTTACGTCATCTGCATAGAGATCCATGAGATGTGCCACTCCTTCAAATCGAATTCCGAAACCCCCGTACTTCCTTTGTATCCTTAAAACAAGATCATCTATGGCCGCAATAAACAATAAAGGAGCCGTGGGACATCCCTGCCGACAACTCTTCTTCAGTTCAATTGGCCTACTTTCCATTCCATTAACTGTAATTGTAGACGACCCGTTTAAAAGAAGCGCTCTTACAGGATTAAAGAAACGTTTGGGAATCATTTTTTTGATCATTTTGAGAATATGTACATGATTGACCGAATCAAATGCTTTGGCGAAATCTACTGCTATAATCGCTCCATATTTCCCCTTTCTCTTACCGAATCTATAGCAGCCTGAATGTTTCTTGACACGTCAAATATTTTCCTTTGTCTGAGGAATCCTTTTTGAGACCCACCAATTTTTTGATTCAGAAAGGGTTCAATTTGTTGAGCTAGAACTCCAGAGAGTATTCTATAAGCAATGCTCATAATTGTTATTGGCCTCCAATGGTTAAAAGATGTCCCATCACCCTTCTTTGGAATCAGAGCTATTCTTCCCTTATTCAAGGCCTTGGGCATTTTTCCTGATCTTTCCATTGAGATGCCAATTTTAGACAGAAAGGGGGTAACTTCCTTTGAACATTTGATGAACAGCTCTCCGACGATCCCGTCAGGCCCAGCTGCTTTGTTTTTCTTGAGGTTCGTCACTATGTATTTTTCAATATTGCTTTCAGTATAAATGGAGCCTTCATGAGAGCATTTTCTTCTCTTTTTAGGAAAATAATCCCTATTTGCTTCCACAATTTTTTGAAAGTTAGAACGGAAATGTTCCAAAATATCCTGAGATTTGGACAGTATTTTCCCCTCGTGCACTATTCTTTTTATCTCAGTAGCTGATAGATGTTTCTCCGGGGGGAGGTATTTGTATCGCGCATTGTTGTCCTGTTCTTTGTCAACTTTGTTCGACATTTCTGCTTCCGCTATGTCTGACAAACGAAAAGACACAGCAGTCTCGGTTGCAACCATTTTGGAAAAAGGTGAATCTGAGTTTAAAATTTTATCCAAATCCCCTGAAATTCAATTTTTTTATTCTTTTTATCCCACAAGAATTTTTTGTGGAGAATTTTATACACCCACTAAAACATTCAAAGCTTTTTCGGAAGACATATTCATGGTGAAACCAGAAGAAAGTTTATTCTTTATTTTTTTAATATAAGCGTCCTCCTTTATTAATGATCTTGGCACTATAAATCGTGGGTGATGCTTAAGACATTGAATTTCCACCTCTATCATTTTGTGATCAGAAAGGGGTTCTGGCCTGTATAAAATACTTTTTATCGATTTTGATAAATGACCAGAAACAAAAGCGTGGTCAATACGGGACTCTAACTAACCCTATATTTTTACGTTTATACTCACGAGACAAAAAAAGGTTGCTTAGGAAAGAAGCAAATATATTATTAATGAATATCAATGAAGTTATCCGAATTGGATGGGAAATACTATGTCTGAACAAAAAAGCAAAGGCATTTAATTGGTTTTTTGATCAAGAATAATATAAATAGTGGGAAGAATACGTACCGATATGCATGAAAAAAGAAATACAACCAATTGTGACCAAGAGAAATATATATTTAGTTATACTGAAATATAAACTAAGATCTTCAAACCTGAAGTAATGAATTTTGTCACGCCAAGGATAATTCACCATCACATAAATATTCCTCCCTACTTTTATACCATATTTCCTATTATCATTTCAGGTTTACAGTACCATGAGCATTTTCCCTACATGTGTACGTAAATCGACAGCCAAAAATTTGGTAGTGCTTACCGTTAATCAGAACTGAGATCTTTAATATAGAATAAATCTAATTTTAATGCTTATCATATATCCAGTTGGATGAATTCTATCGAACCAGTATAAACAAAAAAAATAATGAGGGAGCGCGATAGCCGTGTGACACTAAGGCGCGTTCAACTCTCCAATTTTGGGGGCGCAGGTTCGAATTACTCCCGAAGGGATGGTCACTTTTGGTCTGCTACCTCCCTCATTGTAGATCTAGGTTATAGTGATTAATTTTAATGCTAGTATGCTTATATATATCCTGTCCAAGCTGCAATTTATCGAACCAGTTAGGCAAAAAAAAATCATAAATTGAGATATACTAGCATAGGAATCTCAAGGACACGAAATGCAAAAGACATCATATTGTTCAACAATAATCCTTTAGAACTAGTAGTGACATTGAACTACTTTTAGAGATAAGGGATTTCTCGTGTCTACGAGTCCTGTTGAATAAGTAATAATAGAAACAATCGGATAACTTCGAGCCAGGTTATTCTTCAGAATAGAAGTCAGATATATAATAATGATGCAATACTTCTTAAACAAGAAATATCAACATAGTCGACAAGGATTATTTTTATATGTCTATCACAGTTCCGTTAAACGGCAAGCCATTTCCAAACATTGGTTGAAAAAGACAGATTCCGATTTTCTCTACGGCTTTGTAAATATCAACACATGTAATAAAGTACATATCTCATATATGTGCTTCAACATTGTAAAACTTTTACTCCCTCCCATTCAGTCCCAATGCTTAGGCAAATATTAAAAAGTTTTTATTTCTTGTAAAGAATGAATAAGAAACATATAGTTCATATACACGAGCTTGGTATGGAGTACTTCATTTACTCTGCAGCACTGGTTCTCAACCTCTTCAAGCCGTAAACCCTAAAAGTAATGCTCATACCTCCCTCCAACCACCCCCCAAAAATCCACACTGAAAATCATCCTAGCGGCGGCGGCTAGACTCGCGGCGTTGGACCTCAAGATCCCCTTGGTCATCAATGGAAAGTGGAGTTTGGCAGCCGACGAAATTCATTACTTCCCCCCTCATGTTCCCTCCATATGGAAAATTGATCAAAAAACTTTACGTAAAGCTTTAAATAGGTATATTTATATATGTTTTTTATTATGGCAAATTGTTTTATTAAAATTGGGTTTCAGTTTTGTTCATATGTGATGTTAACATTTTAAACTAAAATGTTGCCCCCCTTGCCCTGTCCCTCCTCCGTCTACTACATATATATAGTATATATATATATATATATATATAGATATATAATATATATATGCCATTAGTGAACGAAACAAATTTGAAGATTTAATTCCTCCCCTTAATTTTTGAAATTTTGTTTAATAAATTAAAGTTTATTTTTGATCCCACTCCTTATATATTTGTATATTTGTTGATGGTTGTTTCATTCTTAATGGACTAGTTGGATCTCTTAGGATCATTGAATTTTTTTATAGTAATGTTAATATATGCTTTCAATCAGTCAATTTTCCCCTTAAATGTTATAACAAAATTAATGAAATATGTATATATACAGACCTTGCTTTTTGAAAGAACAAAAGTAATCCTAGAGCACTTTCTTCCCTTTTTTATTGTTTGATGGTTCCCAATACAGAACTATAAATATCACAAAGGTTCTGAATTCCATGAATTTAAGATAATCTCTCAGATTCATAGAAGATTTATCAAAATGTTTAGTAACATTACTTTCTAAATATAGAAATATACAATAAGGTTGATCAGAATATACATCTTTTGATCTGTTTAAATATAATATAAAATATACAAGAGAAATCCTCTTAGAGCATGTTTTACTTTTATAGTCTATTGGATATAATAAGCTTATCCGTTGATTTTAAAATATTTTCATCTGTTTTTTTATGTACAAGAATGAAAAATAACGATAGAATAGTTTTACTCTGTTTCTGTATATAATTTAGTGTATTTATTTTACACTGTATAAATTTTGCAGTCAACCGAACCAAATGTTTTTAACCGAAAAAAAAAACGATAGACGATAGAAATATATTTCTATAAAGAAATCATATCAGCATTCAAAAATATATTAGGTAGGAGAATGATTAGAAGGACTACACAAATAAATATTCTTTTTTTTTTAGAAATAAAGCTTTCCAGGAAAAAATACTTTTTTATTCCATTTAAATTCCGTTCATGAGAACTTTCTTGTTTATCTCAAATAACTAACATCCTTAACACATTCAGAAACCATGATGTGTTATTTTATACATACTGTGAGCAATTTCTTGTCAATGTCCTCAATAAGGTCAAAACTAATTGACATGGATAATGAATTGAAAAGCTGACTGAATGCCTCAACTATATACATCATTATATTACGATGTTAACTTGCCTTATAAAAACAATGAGAAAAATATCTAGTGAGGGGAGATTGTTTCAAAATGGCGTCCATGTTGGCAACAGCTGATTTGCTTGGCGGTTGGGCTCTATTCAACACAATAGATTCAAAAAAATTACACAGCCCCGTCAACTTATGGTAGTAATTAGATAGTAAAAAAAGCTAGGATCCTTCAAATTATACTTCATTGGCTTATTACATTCAATTCCCCCCCCCCTTTATTGTTTAGATAATAGATATAAAAATGATATAAAAATATAATATATAAGTAAAATAACCTTTATAGTTTATAATAAAAAATCTAAACAAGAGGTATACCAATAAAACATATCATACGGGTAACTATTTATATATTTCACAATTTTTTTCATAATTTTAAAATATCTTTCTGATTTTGAAGGATAAAATTTGATAACGTTCCCCGCAAAAACCCATGAATCCTCGGAGACGGAGGGGATCTTGAGAGTGAGGCGGCGTATCGGGCGGCAGCAGAGATCATCACGGACCGAAGAATAGACGGTTTGATAGTTTCTTTTTTTGTCAAACAACTCGCTATATAGATTTGGAGTTTGATAGAGCAAACTCCAGTGCCTTACTTTTAGGGGAATTGTGTCCTTTTTTTCTTTAGGAGACCAAATAGGATCGTTTCTTTGGTATACAAATTAAAGGTTACAATAAAATCACAAAAATCCGAGAGAACCAGGTTTTTTTTTGTCAAAGTGTAAAATATCTATTAATATTTGGTGGTCGCCGAATACTTATATATCTGTGAGTAATAGATCATTGAGGAATTTAATTATATGCCTCCAAATTTAAGATTGGGAACATGTTCAGGTTTTGATTAAAATCGAAGACCCTTTACCCAGAGGTAATTATTTATTACTAAATGCTCTAATAAAACTATTAGTTAGATACGAAAAATATGTGGCTAATACAGCACTCAACAGTGATGCCTTGAGTGTTCAACTAACCGTTGTATTAGTGATCAAAGGCTCACACCAAGGCTGCTTAATTAGGTATATAATCTCAACTCCGACTTTGTCTGTAAATAATTAATAATTTCATAAGGAATTAAAGTTCATAGCACGATATAAATGTTTAGACATCATAACAAGACATATCTTCTTCTAACATGGGCACACAAGCCATCAATTTAAAACCTGTAGTGTAAAGGTGTTGACGGAACCTTTTTTACTGAAGTAATATGATCTTTAATTATCCAAACTTAGCACTTTTATTGAAATTTTATATCTATTTTGCATTACAATTTTTATAATATTAGCACTGTACTCCAAATAAAGTTTTTTAAGGTTTTTTATTGCTTATTATTTTGTCATTTGTTTAAATTAATATTTGGTAATCTCCCTCCACTTTTTACTAAAATTTAGTATTTGGAGGTGCAATTATATTTTTGAAATACTTTCTACAGATAGCGAACGAGGTGAGGCAAGATTGGGGTTTTTTCTCATCCTTTCACACTTTACAAACTTTTAAATTTTCTTTAAAACATGTACAGCTTATTTTTCAAATGTTTGAAATGTTAGCAACATTGTAGATTTCTGTTTCTTGGTGATAAGAGAAGACGACATACAAAGTTTGAACAAAATCGGTCAACATTACGGGGTTGCTCAACGAGGTCAAAGTTTAAAAATTTAGTAAAAATATATTTTCCACAAATTTCTTGAAAATGGTGGGCGTTACAGACTTCAATAATAATTATTAATTTAAAGAAATTTAATTTACTACCGGACGTATTTTTGATGTTTTTTACTAAAACAAAGTTTTCTGTAAAAACAAAGAAAAAATGGAGTGTATAATGTTAGCATATTTCATAGCTTTTTGTACTGTGGACTTTTATTCCAGGCAGTTCCTTCAGCACATACCAGGGTATCTGCCTGCCAGAGGAGGGGGTTGGGGACGATTCCGGCCGCGTCGGATCTGGTCTCCTTTTCATTTTTCGTCTCGAAGAGCATGAGGCCAAGTGGGTTCTCCCTCCTTCTTCGCCGTCCCTACTCCAAAATGCCTTCCACGCCTCCATGGCTGCCGACCACACGGCCATGGTGTTGATGGATGGAAGCCCCTGCCGACTTCAGGAGGTCCCGGACGGGTATGTGTCCTGTGAGAGTCCTGGCAACATCATTCAGAGCAACCTGGGCAGCTACAAGTGGTCCTGTGGGGTTACTGTCTCCAAACCGTACGGGTGTGACCGACAGCGTAGTCGATCTTCCCAAGAACAATGCCCTTGGCAAGTTGGTGGAGGTAAGGACCCCTTGGGATGTGCTTCGCCAACCTTACAACTATGTTGGCCCTGACCCTGGCTGCCTCGCCATGATGTCAACATTTAAGTTGAGTGAAAGGGTGGAGTCAAACTTTGCCCCTAGCAACTCCAATTCACTGGAGGGGGAGACTGTGGAGGGGCCGACCTGTACCTAAACCCTCTTCCTTCTCTCTTTACTGTCCCTACCACCCGCCAGGAGTAGCTGGGTCTTTGTGTGGTTTAAAGAGAGCCCATTTCTCGCTACAAACTCCACAAATTTGGCGGCGGGGAGGCTCAGATTGGTCTCCAACACATCAACATCTCTGTCTGCTGTCCAGACGCTGATGTCGTCTGCATAGCAAACAATGTTCTCACCCACCCCCATCTCCACTAGGAGCCAGCCATGAGTATGAGAAAGAGTAAAGGACCAAGGATAGAACCTTGGCGGACCCCATGCTTCACGTCGACGAAGTCACTCCTGGTGCCGTTCCAATTGACGCATTGCTTACCTCCATTCAGGTAGGATCCAAACCAGTCTCCCACTCTCCTTGTGACGCCAAGGTTCTTGATTTTTTCCAGTAGGAGGTCGCAGTCGACGGTGTCAAGCGCAACGTGACCAGAATATTTTTATTTGAGTAACACATATAAGATCATACAGACTTGTCCCTAAATATTGTTTGGAAATTGAGCAAGATCATAAAGTTAGTTTGGTTAAGTCATAAGCTTATCAATTCTTTTCAACCTGGACATGAGTAGCTGTGATTTCGTATAGCTTAGACTCAGATTCAACTTTATTGCAGAGCACGATTGTAATAGGCCCTCATTGAACCGTTCACTTGGTACCAAACTAGAAACAATCATGCAAATTTAGTAAAGCAACACAGAGCTAACTACTTTGAAATTCTAACCTTAAAAATATTTCATGAATTCTTTCTAGTTTAACCCCGAAAATTGCCCCCAGAAATATTTTTTTTTTGCTGAGAGGTACTTTACAGTAGCAGCACAGAAACCCTGTTATTTGACCTTGTTCCTTACTTTAGTGTGTGTATTTTGTATTTACAAAAAGTAATAAACATATATTTTCTGTTTTCAAATAATGGGGCATTTATTCAAAATTATACATAACATAATATAAACAATAATAAATGAAAATAGCAAGAGGGATTGTGATAATAAAATAAAAAATAACATTTTAGTTTAAAATTAACCTTCGAAAGCAAGACCCCTCAAATCATTAAAACATCATAATATAAATCATATAAACTGGAAAGGAGTAACACGAAATAGAAATAAATTTTGAACATATTATATAAGAACATCTTTTATTGCAGGGCTCCTTCGATGATTTATTTGACGTCCTATTATATATTCAAACAATGAGTCTCAAAAGAGAGTAAAAATGACAGGAAAACTGAGGAAAACTTTGACGATATCTGCGGCAAAGTCCCATAACATCACTAACTTAGAATGTGGAATCTTCCGGCAAAGGCTCCATATCTTGCTGCCGAAAAACAAATATTTTTTGAAACGACTCATTACGAATGAGTGTATTGGAGGTTAGACACTCTGCGACGTGAGCTTTGGAGCTAGCAAGTGCAAAGCTCAGAGCCTTGGATTCAGGAGATGCCGTTGTTGCCTTTAGACATAAAACTAAATAAATATAGGCTGATAAAAGCTTTGCTTCATATTTATAGCTATATAAATGACTTATATTATGGGTGACGAAAGCACGAGGATACGACAGAGTAGGGCAATCAGCAAAAGTGTTAATGGTCGAATTATAGATTTTCCTGCAGTCCTTACACGGAAGTTGAAAAAGATTAGAAATTTGAAATTATACGGTAATTCTTTTTTTTTTTCTTCTCTCCTTTATTGTTTAGATGGTATATAAAATTATATAAAAAATAATATATAAGTAAATAAACATTATATTTTATAATAAAAATCTAAACAAGAGGTAAAACAATAAACAAAATATCAAATGGGTATCTATTTAAAATATTTCAATATTTTTGCATAATTTTAAATTTATTTTGATTTGGATGGATTAAATTTGATGACGTTCCCGCATGGACCCATGAGTCCTCGGTGTCGGAGGGGATCTTGAGGGAGAGGGCGGTGAATCGGGCGGCAGCTGAGAGCATCACAGATCGAAGAATAGATGGTTTTACTATTTCTTTTTTCGTCAAACAACTCGCTATGTAGCTTTGGAGTTTGACAGAGCAAATTCAATAGCTTGACTTTTATGGGAAATGTGACCTTTTTTCTTTAGAAGACCGAAGAGGATTGTTGATTTCGTATATTTGCAGTTGATGACCTTAAATCCCCTTACGTTGATTGTCAGAAACTTTTTTAATATTATGACAAGCGGACAGTTAACAAAAGCGTGCTCGACGTCGTTGTACAACTTGCCACAATTAAAGCAATGGAATCAAGGGATAAAAACTATTTGTTATCTTTCACGTTGGTGGATTCCATAATTTTTTTTCCCATCTTTACGGAAGATTTAGCTCTTGAATATAAGCCTAGCAGATTTTCTTAGCGTCCTCGTAGGGTCCGGGCCTTGAACTTAATTTAATATGCCATGGAGTAGGGGATATATGAAGCCTAGCTGCTCTAGAAGTGGGAAGTAAAGCTTTCCGGCTCTAAGACCACAGTCTACATCTTGTTTGAAATCGTGTATGGTGAAAGTTTTCTGTTCTAAAGGCTTCCAATTCCATGCTCTGGCGAGTTGCATGATACCCAAAAAAGGCATTTTTCTTAAATTATGGGAAAGAAGTCTACAGGAGAGGAAAGTCGTTAGTTGGCGTAAGTCTCTATAATATTCTTTGAAAATGAAGTCCCCCATACCGGAGAGTTTCTTATTACTATATTGGAGGCTAGTGTACCCATAATTAAAACGCTATACTTTCTTATTATATCCATGTCGGATTCAATCCATTGAACCATATAGGCACAAAAAAATATATATTATTAACTAAAAGATTCACTTAATCATTTTGCAAAATGCTGACTTCCATACGAAAAAGCCTACAATAAATGATGTGATCAAGGTTGTATACGCCCCTTTGCCAAGGTATATTGGCAAACAAGATACGTCTATATAGTCAAGAAAGCTGACTTTTGCACTTGTCGGCGATTTCAATGACGTCACACGGGCAAGGCGGGAAGAATAAAATTTTGTAATGTTATTTTTTACGTCATCAGACGATTCTGCACGTCATCAGATTACAACAATAAACTTTTTGACTACATGAAAATAATACTAATAAGTTTACTGACGTTTCACCATAGAGATATATTAGACATAGAGGGCTTATTGGATTCTTCAGAGAAATACGTCATATTGCCCAATATAACAAAACTTTGATCAACTTACGATGACGTAGTACAAATTACTTTGTTTAATTGGCACAGGACACAGCTGAACGATGTTTCTCTACTATTGAAGGGAAAAGCTCTCTATATCTTTAGGTCTCTATGATTTCCCAGACATGAAAACATGAAATATACATTTTATTATGTATACCTTGTTTCTAGCCTAAACTGCCTATAAATGATCTGAAATAAAGGCTCCATGTACAAAACAAACGTAGGCCAACGTACTCCGACTTCTTCAACACATATTTTTTTTAAATAGATAATGTAATGTCTTTAATATGGTTCTAAAGTTTGTAAAAAAAGATTAGAAGGTATTAGTTTTTTAGTTTGAATAACAACAAATATTTAAAACTTATTATTTCGAGTATTACATAATGTTTGAAGCCTAAAAGACTACTTTAAATGAACTGCTTGAAATTGACAAAACATCAATGGTATCAGAAGAGTTCCCCCTCATGGAATTGACAAGAGGTTCTGGGGATTTAAAGGGGGCCATTCCAATTATTTAAAAAATACAAATACAATTTGTTATAAAAGCAAATAAAAATTTATTGTTTTATATTGAACATCATTAAATGTTAATGTCTATTACCGTACACAGAAGAACGCATAGATAGTAAGTAATAAGAATTAGCATGTGTGATAATTACCTCCTTTGACAATATCACGTGAATACATCGTACCGTGGACATAAAAAATGAGAGAAGAGACGTCAAGATCACATTAAGACTTTCCCAGGAGACTTGATGCACAAATCCTAAACAAAAGGGTTTCCTTGGTTTACTTTCAGGGCACTCATTTCCGATCGATTAAGAAGGCAAGCCGGAATAAACGTCAAAGGCTTTTTTTATGACCTCATCTTCAATATCTCAACCTTCTCCCCTAGAAGTTTGACGAGCATCAATAGAAGACTCTTCAATGATGGGTCCTAAAAAGGTTAGAATTAGTATTAAAACCCACAAGCCATATTGATGATGTATAATAATATTGCTACCTGTGACATATTTATACCTCTGGAGGATTCAAGCACCTAGAGATGTCCGACGATAGAAAGCAAGAAACATTTATCATCGACAGTTCCAGCTGGCTTCTACCAACTCATGATTGCAAGCCCAGTCATGTTGATCCTTCAGGGAGAGGCATTCTTAAGACTCCTTCTTTGCAGAAGAACGGTTTTAGGAGCAAATCGTAACAAACAATACATCAATCATGTTATTAAATTACGCAACGCCCTATAGAGATATAGGATATAGAGTGCTTCTTCCCTTCAATAGCATAGAAACATCGTTCAGTTGTATTCTGTGTCCAATATAGACAAAGTAATTTATAATACTCATCGTAAGCTGATCATAGAGATAGATTCTATCTCTATGATCAGCTTACGATGACGTAGATCAAATTACTTTGTTATATTGGACACAAAAATACAGATGAAGCTCTTTAAATATTTTTATCTCTATGTTCTGGACACAATGACGTATTTCTCTGAAGAATCCATAAGCTCTCTATATCTTTATATCTCTATGAACGCCCCTCAAATCTGAGGCACTTGGAAGAGATAAAGAAAGACTGAAATGAATATAGTGTCCATATCTTCCACCAAAGCTCTCCTTAGCTGTTGTCCATGTAGGTACATCTTTTTGAAGAACCATAAAAATCATCCAAGGTGGAGTTCACTGGAGGGGAATTCACCTAGAGTCAACATCACGTTGCGTAAGAAAAGCATTTTTACCTACTTTTATAACCCTGTCATTTTTCTGTAAGTCAATATATCCAAAGAATTCACTAATAAAATATGGCAAAAAATTATATATAATTCATCCACTTTTAAAATTTTATTGGTTGCAATCCATTTGGAAGAATCATTTCAATAGAGAGATTTACCATAGCACACATAATCTCCTCAGAGAACTGGCTGACCTTCCTTAAATGGGTGTCTGCCAGGAAACGACCGGGTACCCGGTTCGGGTCCCAGCTGTTTTTTGAACGTCCCGGCTCGGTGTCTAAAAATCACCGGGCCGGGACTTTAATATTTTCGTTAATTCGTCATTCTGTAAGTTTTTGTAAAAAAACGTCGTCACTTATTTTGGATTTTTTTTTCTAAAAAATGTCGTCACTTTCAGAATGACGAAGGAACGAAATATACTGAAGTCCGGTCTGGTTTTGGCCCAGGTCCCGGCTAAAAAAAGTGTCCTGGTCATTTCCTGGTGTCTGCAGTCAACTTCATCACAACGACACCAAGGACTCTCTGGTCATCTTCGAGAGATGATAACACATGCTGCAATTTCCGACCCCATAAGACCTGTCAATCAAAATGTTTTGGCAGCTACAGTTTTAAATTCATCCTCCTTTGAGCTCATGATGTCTCTAACCTTGTCTAAAGTTAAGGGAACGGCTTTAAATGATTTGCTGTATCATAGACTTTTGAGTAGAGTCCGCCTTGGTTTTTCTTTAGGTATTTTTTATATTGTTGTGTAGTTTCATTATGTCTACATTAGAGGGTATTATAGACACCTAATATTAAGATATCAACTTTCAAACCCCACGAAAATTGCGTTATATAAAACTAAATGATCGTAGAAAAATGGATTTAAAACAACACAAAAATATACAATTTACTTTTATGTGTCCAATTACTGTATGAAATTAAGATGTGAAAAATAAATCTTACCTATATAAAATTATCTTATCAACTCAGTCAATTTGGCAGACAAATAACTACATTTTTTGTCTTATTTATAGAATGACTATATAATGATATTATTTGTAATCAATTATATGGCTTAATTACATTTCAATTAGTAAATTGAAGTATTAATGTATTGTTTTTGGAATTGCTTTCATGTCTGAAAATTAATTTGTACTCCATTTTCGATGTATTAAGCCTTTCCTGTCAATAACACACTTTTAAAGGACGTTTCTTTTAAAAGTTGTTTGATATGTTATATTTTCCAGGGAAAAATATATCAAGAGTACCTGGGGCTAAAATAATATATATATGTTGCAGTAGAGATGGAGATCCAGAAAGGAGGAACTACGATCGTGAACTATATCAGAAGAATCAACGACTCTGCTAGAAGAAATCAGGAGTGTTATTTCTTATGGGAGAGATGTCGACTTAAATATAGTATGACGGTGTTATTCAAACTATTTTTATCTGATTTCTTCTCAGATGAGTATCAAATTATTATTATATAGGTCGATGATATATATACAATGTAAGTAAAACATTGCGTCTCATTTGCTTCCTTGAACACACAAATGAAATCATTTCCACCAAAATATAGAATAGAAATTGCAAATTAATATAAGTTTAAATAATATACATCGTAAAATATTATCACGATATTTAAATTGTCATCTCTCATAGAAGAGATAAGGATCGTAATTTTTACTAGGAGATTCACAATTCACTGGATTTCCATCTCTGCTGCGATATATACTTGTGGCGGTCCGAATATTAATGTATTCGGGGCGGCACATCCCTATTGATATGTTGTGACGTTGTCCTTTTCTTTACTTCTTTTCTTCCCCTTTTGAATTTCCTCCGCGAGGCAACTGAGTCTCTCTCTCTCTCTCTCCTCACCCTTCGTAGAAGACGGACGTCAATAAAGTATTAATATCTATAGACATCCTCGTATCATTTATCTATACAACCTGGATAGCATCCAGAGTTCTCCGAGAATACCATTCTCCCAGGCCCGTAATATCCTAGTCCTTAAACCTCCATATACTTGTACTTGATATCCATAAATATAACAAGTCCTATGAATTAAAATCGTACAAATATGAATTATGATGTGCTTCCATATCACCCTCTTAAGTAAATAAACGTCAGCAAATATGAGGAAAAAATTATTTCTCCTTGTTTTTGCTAAAAGTAAAGTATCTTCAATATAATTAGCCGATTATTTAATTTTCAGAGGTCCATGGAAGTAATGAGTAAAGGGCTAATATGATATTGCTTCACCCTACGGCAAGGAATCTAGGCTGGCAATTTAAAAAAGAAAATTATATTAAAACCTTCTAAATTTGAAGGAATAAAAACTACCTTAAAAAGATTGCTTGTGTACAAAAAATGCTTTTATATAATGGCATATGAGACAACTAATATGTAAGGTTATTTCTTTGCCAGAAGGACAAGAAGGAGCATAGGAATAATAGTAATAAAAATAAGTAGCTATGTATTGAGACAAGTATAGGGGGGGGGGGGGGGGGACAAGTTCACCTGAAGAAATTAAGAAAATGTATCTCATAAATTACGGGTGAAAGACAGGGATTGTCAGGGATTCGACCTACTTAACTTGCCTTCTCAAATTAAAGTGGAAAGAAAAAACATATATATTTATAGTTATAAAGGATTTTTTATTCTTTATTTTAAATTATGCAAATAATAAAAAATTAAAGTATATATATATATATCTGAGCCCTTAGAAATAAAAAAACAGGAATAAAGGTTTTAGTTTAAAGTTAATGCTTCAGTGAAGTATATTATTGCTATAAAAAAGTGCACTTAAAAACATATATCAAAGGTTTAAAAGGAGCGCAATTGCCGTGTGCATTAAGGCGTGTTCACTCTCAATGTTGGGGGGGTAGGTTCGAATCCCGAGAGGGGATGGTCATTTTTGGTCTACCTCATTGATAAGATCCTAGGTTCGATAGACTATTTTAATGCTATAATGCTTATTTATATCCTGTCGGATATTGCAATTCTATCGAACCATATAGGCAAAAAAAAGGTTATCATTAAGAACAAACTATTTACTAAATACCCTTACCCTGGGCAGTATCTATGGAAAGACGGAGGAGGAAAGATATTGTTTCTTTTGCAAGAACTGTTTTGAGACATCAAAACATTTCCTTTAGAGTGTACACAATAGGGAGGTTTTAAACTATCTTCAATATATTTTTAACGAGTTTTTAGGATTACAATTGCGGCGTACAAGCTTTGTTTTCTTTTATACCGGTCTGCATCAGGAAGAAGTTAATTTTATCATGGCAAAGACCCAGTTCTTTATATACAAATTGCGAACAGAAAGAATCCCCATACCCCCAATTTTAAAGAAATAGTCGATAGAACAATAATAAAAACTATTGACATAATTGCTATCCTTTGTATATTGTATCTTTACTTATGGGTTTTTTATTAATACAAAATTATTTTTTCACAATATCTTAAGAGCCCCCCTACAAATTTCCCCCTACAGTTTATAATGTTAATGTTTTAGTTAAAATTTAATTATAAAGTTTGATTTTTTGAAAGTTTTGTTGGTAATGTCTTGTCGTGGATTAAATGAGAATAAAATGTTTGTACTGATGTACAAAAAAAAACTATTTACTAAATATTTAACAAAAAAAAATACTTTAAGATCATGTTCAAATATTTTTCTAGTTTAAATATTCGTAGATGCAAGGTAGGTAGCATATTATTTTTTCCTGTGAAGCACCACCACGACCTGCAATCCGTCTCAGAGTTTTGACAAAAGGAACTATAGTCCAAGCAGAAGCCACCAGATTGATTCCTCTTAACTCTTCTTCCTTCAGTTACCGAGTAAGTATGTAAGCTATTAAAGTAATTTAAATTAGCAAGGTCCAAAGCATGGGTTTTTTTTAGATGGGGGGGGGGGGAAGGATCAGTTTTCTTCCAAAACAAAATTAAACGTAAGTACTTCAAAGTCTCAAATAACCATGAATACAGATATTAGTCTATGGTCTTGTAGAAAACGCCTCAAGATGTATGAAGAAACAACAAAAATAAAATTAAGAACGGCTGAACGATATCAACCTCCCAGAAAGACTTAATATCTTTCCACGAGGGATAATTTTTTATATATGCAATAAAATCAAAAAAAATAAATAAATTAATGTTATGATAAATATTACAAAAATAAATTCAAAATTGTTAAGAAATCTGTAAGTATAATTGTTTTTGAAATATATGTATTGACGAATAAATGCTCAAGTCGGTGGGCTATCAAGAAAAAAAAGCATATATTAGTTTGAAATTAATTTTCTGATGCAAGACCCAATACACAAAAAGTCAAAATATAATAGTATCAATGTAATTGTTAACATCAAACGCTAAAAAATAATATAGATTTTTCAATCAATCAATAATAACTTTTATTGAAGATCCCTATCTTTGATTTTCTTCTCACACCTTCAAAAATGTACATGTGATTGTTTATTAGTTAATGTCATAGTGATATTCTAAGCATCTCATCAATCAATTTTATGATGAATTTTTGTAAATTATAGAAGTCTTTAAGGGAAGCAATGATTTCAAGAGGATGCTTTCTTAGAACACAAATACAGACACATAAATGTGCAACACAACCTCAGACAATCAAGCAATTTGCAACATGATGTGTGATCAATTTTATGGGGAAGAAAAAAAAACGTCTCAGTTATTTTTTTCTTCCTCGTCTTCTCAGAGGCAAATTTTCACTAAGAGAAAAAAAGAATAAAATCAAATATGATTGAATTCATTTTCAGGGCTAATGACCTTTATCACCCATTATTCCCTAAGCACTTTTGCATAAACAGTGAGCATATATATATATATATATATATATATATATATATATATATATATATATATATATATATATATATATATATATATATGTGTGTGTGTGTGTATCAGACTTTTTGACGTACGCGAATAATGTCCTTAGCCGTTCGTTTGTCGATCACCAAAAGTTGTCGTTCATCGTTTTGTTAAATTGATCGTTTGTCGTTCATCGTTCGTTTGTTGTACGTTATTCTTAAATTGACGACGTTTTTTAGAAAGTATTTTTTTTTCTCGCCATTCAAAGTGATGACTTTTTTAACATAATTTTTTCATGAAAATAAATAATCTTTGTCTTTTTTTGGTGCCAAAAAACGAACGACAACAAATGAACGATAAATCAACAAGTCTGAAATATGTAGGTATATATATATATAAAAGCATATATAAATCACTAGTTATAAAACCCACATAATAGGAGAGTTTTTTTGCATAATAGATTAACTCATAAGGGTAGAAAACCTTCAAAGTGTACAGTAGCTGAGCTTCCTAAAAATATCCTAAGAGGAATTGACGTCAAGTCTTTTTCTGTATTTGCTAAAAGAATGACAATGCTTTCAACTCCGTCGTTCTTCTTCTTTTAAATAAAGGAAAGTGAGTTTATATTTATGTGTACATATTATAAACGTTGTCTAATGTACCTTGCCTGATAGGGATGTTCAATCTCTATTTATCTCATGAAGCCGCTCATCTTATATGTTTGCTTAAAATATGGTAAGCTCCGTACATAGTTCGTTTGCACTATGAAATTTACGTTACTAGAACCAATTATATAACACTTTACCGCTCAGGATATTTTAATTGATTACTTTATGTTTTTAAGCTTTTAGCTAAATAAATAAATATATACAATAGAGCATGTATAGAATTGAGATTAACTAAACTGTGCATTTGTATTTCTCAATATAAATGGAAATCAATTCCATAGTAGATAATATACCAAGCATATTATCTTTTATTTGCGATTAAATTTACATTTATAAATCGAAATTCGAAATTGATGAAAGTTGGTAAATCTACTTAATACAAGGGTTTGAGAATCGAAGTCCTGTGGACTCCGCCCAGACCTGAATCAACTTCGTCGAGTCTTATTAGAACGAGGGATTGTCGTGGACTAAGAGATGATACATTAAGGGTTTCATAGATAGAATATTGAAAATGGATGCAACCCCCCCCCCCCCCCCCCCCCTCCACCCCCTTCTTATTGAAACAAAAGTTGTTTAAAAAATAATTGTTCAAGTTAATATTTTTTTATTGATATCGTTAAACGCTTATAAGAAAAGCTTATATATACTTCCCAGGTATCCCGAAACAGCTATAATGACTTCCCCCGTTGCCTTACACAGAGTAATATAATAATAACAGTCAGTATCTCTGTGATTTCCTTATATTGAACTTCTTCTTCTATATCACTCTTCATTACCAATGATGTAATTATTTGAATAAATAATATATATCACTTAACATATTCGCTCAACAAATAGAAGTTCACAATTAATTACTAGCATATTATGTTTTTTGACCTTTTACTTGTGGATTGATTCTTATGGGCCATAAGTGCCTCAAAGTCTACAAACAGGGATTGAATGGGCATTTGTTTCTCGTTCTATCACTTGAAATTGTATTTGACTAATTGTGCATTTTTACAGCAATTTGAACTAAATGAGAGCCTGAAATGTGAAAGAAAAAATGCATCGTAAATTAAAAGTAATTTTTCATAATTATATTTTCTCTTACATATATATATATATATATATATATATATGTATGTATATACAGGCGGACCTTTTCTCTTGCTCCTTGGCTCTCACTCACAGTACTGTCAAAAGAAAGAGAATTGTCAGCTGATTCCAATGGTGTAAGAATTGGTGCCAAATTCAAACAAGATGTTGCTTAAATTTAACCCTGAAAACCGTCCCATTTTACCGGCAGAGCCCTGTATATATATATATATATATATATATATATATATGTCAACTTCGCCTAAGTCGAAATTGCATAAGTCGCATAACTCGAATGTAATCAAAAGTCCCATTTTTTCTCCATTGACATGTGTGGAATACAAATCGTACAAGTCGATTTTTGTAAGTCGATATTTCGCCTAAGTCGAACAGATATTTTGACAGTAACACATACATAAACAAGAAAATACTTCGCATAAGTCGAAGAGGGCGCTCACTTTCCAAAAACACAGCTCGCATGCAGGCCTTCGGAGGGGGCTTCGATAAATTCTTTTACACTTACCACGTGTGTGAGTGATCATTCCCAATGAGAATATAAAATTTGAGAATATAAAAGGTATGTTCCTCCCTCCAAGCGAGGTAAAATTAAAAAAGAAAGAAATTGTGTCCTCGCCCACCTGCTGCCTCGCCGATGATTTGCGACTGCATGTGAGCGAGTGCACACACACACGCCTACCTGTAAATCGAATTTTTCTTCGACTTATTAATCAAAATTTGTAACTCGAATTTCGCCTAAGTCGATTGTTTTTGCACAGTCCTGAGAGAATCGACTTAGGCGAAGTTGTCTGTATATATATATATATATTATTTATATTGTATTTTTCAATATTGTGGGTTTCTGTATATTGATAGGACTGTACCAAATGACTATGCCAAAAATGAACAGGATCTGTAAACCAGTTTGTTTACGGCAGCTGTTAAACCAGTCCACACCATAGAGTTAGTCGAAGTTTACAGTGAATAATTCTGTTGAATAAAAACTTGTCTGCTATAATGCTTATTTATATCCTATCGGATGCAATTCTATCGAACCATATAGGCAAAAAAAAAAAAAAACTTGTCTGCAAATCTGTGCTTTGAACGAAATTTCGTGTGCAAAATCGCTCCGAATGCTGTAGAAGGCTTATGGGAGTCTTTTTAAAGAAAACACATGTCTACGAGTGGTATCCATCGTTTAAGGGTGTTTCAATGGAGGTAGATTTGTAAGTCCGGCATTTCATTCTGGGGGGAAAAGAATGATTATTTTGGTTCATTATATCTGTCGATAAATGGATAATCACCCTGAATATCGGAGCCGTAGAAAAAAAACAGTCTTGTCAATTTAAAAAAATGAGTAATAGTGATTTTACAAGGATACCTTTTAGATATGCATCAGGATTTTAATCAACTAATAGTTAACTATAAAATAAACTCAGACTTTTTTTATAAGATGAAAAAAATCAATTAACATTTTATAATATTGGTTGTTCGTATCATTAATAAAATACATAAAGGTTTTCAAATATGATTGTGTGTTAGAAAGCTTGTGGTTACCTTTCAAAAGTGACATTCTATTTCAATATTTTGTTATTCAAAAGATGCATTTTTATCCCGTCCAGAAAGGTGAGATATCCCTTGCATTATGCACAATAAAGGTAGCCTTACTTCTTACATAGATATGTTCTTATACATTGTGTGACTCAATCGACTTTCTCTGCTCTTATTTCTTAAAATAAAAGACTCTCAAATTTGACCACTTCTATTATTATCATAGTTATGTAGCTGTGAGCGTTGTGTGCATCACAGACTTGGAATCGAGGAATGCAGTCTTGACCTCGACCCATAAATACTTGAGTTCATTATGCAGGGGAAAACTACGGCTTCAAATACTCATATAAAAAAAGGATCTATTGATAGTTTTAAATTGTGGATAAGTTAAAGATACATATACCATTATTTAATTTCATACATTGCAGCCTCATTAAAGGACATTCATTCGGACATACATAAATTGTTGAAATATAATTCCAAAGAAAAATGTTATATTTTGTTAATTGATATTGACAACTTTTCATTTGTTTCAGATCACAAATATATATTGCGGTGCAGTCAAAAAGAAAGCTTCAAGGTACAATTTTCTTGAGTATATATATATATATCTTCTATACTAATAAAAAAAGAATTCCGTTCGTTCGTTCGTTTCCTTGTATCTCCCGAAAGTTTCTTGAATCTTGACGAAATTTTCAGTGAATAGTTTTGAGAGTCCAGGAAGTGTTTAGTGGGATTTTCAATTCCCGGAAAATTCGTCATCGCCATGTTTATTTTATTCGCCAAACCTTTTTTGTCGATTTTTTAAAATTTACAAGTTAGATTTTGACCAAATCACTGTGGATTAGTATGAGGTAGTAAGACGTGTTTTTGTTTTTTGCGTGTTTTACCGAAAAATTCGTTTTCCATATGATTAATTAAAATAAGTTTCTGTCTGTCCTGTAGTCCCCCTCAACTTAGGTTTTGTGGAAAATAATTTTTTTCAAAATACAACATAGAGCTATTCAATTTTTATAAATAATGCCAAGAGATGAGAGTGATTTCAATACCCAACCTTAAGGAATAAAAATGGAAAAATGGCAATGACGAATTTTTAAGGAACTACTTTTCATAAGAAATAACATAGGCACTCTATAAAATGACTTTAAAATAATTTCTTTTACGATGTTTAAATTTCCAGCCGTAAGCAAAAAAAAAACGGAAAAAATGGCAATGAAACCCAAGTATAACTTTTAAGAAATTGATTTTAAAATGAAAGTCCCATGCGATGACATCACTGAAATTATTCTTTGATTTCTTTCTTTTAACGATGCTAAATACTCAGCCGTAAGGAATACAACACGGAAAAAATGGTAATGAATACCCAATGACAACTTTTTAAGGAACTGAATTTTAATATGAAAGCAATATTTCACTGAAATTATTCGGTGCGAATTCTTCTTTGTGCAACCGCTTAAATACCAGCCGTAAGGAATACAAAATGGAAAATGGCAATAAGACCAAATGACAACTGTTGAGGAACTTATTTTAATATGAAATGTCACACGCGATGTATTATATGTGTATTCGTCGTGATTTCTTCTTTTTCTGTTTAAATACCCAGCCTTAAGAAATGCAAACGGAAAAAATGGCATGAAGACCCAATGACGACTTTTTAAGGAATTTATTTTGAATATGAAACATCAACGACAACACAAAAATTTTCGCGTGATTTTTTCATCCAGACTATTTGTCAATTTGGAAAATCCCGGGCAGCGCCGGGTACATTCACTAGTATACTAATAAAAAAATTTCCGTTCGCGTTCGTTTCCCTATGTCTCCTAACATTCATTAGATCTGACAACATTTTCAGTGAATAAGTTTTGAGAGCCCGGGAGTGTTTTAGTGGGGTCGTAAACTACCGGACAATTCGTCATCGTTCATGTTTATTTTATTCGCCAACACTTTTTGTCACTGATTTTTTGAAATTGCCAAGTTAGATTTTCACCATATTTTCTGTGGATGATTATGAAGTAGTAAGACGTTGTTTTTATTATTAGGTGTTTACCGAAAATTCGTTTTCTATATGATTTCTTAAAAATAAGTTTTTTCTTTCTGCCCCTGTCTTTTCCCCAAATTTAGGTTTTTTGGAAAATAACAACTTT
>CP045894.1:7531290-7577275 GCA_013387185.1 Caligus rogercresseyi
TTAAGAAGTTGTTTTCATTTCATTACTGTCCATGTCTAATCATGGGCAGACATAGAAAAGCAAGGGATATTTTGGCGTGTGAAAGGAGAATGTGTGAATGGTGCAATTGAGTTCAACCTCTTGTTATCACTATTCTCTTTCCTCTTTGAGTTCCTACAAGCAAAAACAGAGATTCAAATAAAAAATAATACCTCCCGTTCCGACCAACTGGCCTGCTTCATAATGAAATAAATATTCCTCAAAGAGGAAAGAAAATAGTGATAACAAGAGCCTGGACTCAATTGCACCATCACACATTCTCCCTTTCACACGCCCCAACATGCTTTTCTGTGTTGCTCATGGGGAAAAAAATATTGGTAGTTCTCACAAGTCCTATGTCTCTACTGGGGGAGAAGATCAACATATTTTTTTTTAAATATTAAAAAAATGTTGAATTACAGAGAAGGGGGGAGGTTTTGGATGTGTGGCTGTGACTGTAGTGCAAAATCTGTATAACCAAATCTGAAGGCCTTTTTGAGTCTAATGGCATACTTGTTTGTTCTGAGGTTTTTATGTTTATATATTGCTGTTTAGTCGATCATATTATATCCCGAGAGGGGATGGTCATTTTGGTCTACCTCATGATAAGATCCTAGGTTCGATAGACTAATTTTTTGCTATAATGATTATTTATATCCATCGGATACAATTCTGTCGAACCATATAGGCAAAAAAAAAGTAAGGACTCCTTTTATAACTAACGAGAGTGGGGCGTGGGTTTCAACCCTAAATAAAAGCCCATAACCGCAGGCGGGACCGAGGGCTTAGGGTGTATGATATTGAAAGTAAGGACTCCTTTTATACCTAACTAGAGTTGGCGGTGGGTTTCAACCCTAAATAAAAGCCATAACGGCAGGCGGGACCCGAGGGCTTGGGTGTATGCGATTGAAAGTAAGGACTCCTTTTATACCTAGCCAGAGTTGGCGGTGGGTTTCAACCCTAAATAAAAAGCTATATCAGCAGCGGGACCCGAGGGCTTGGGGTGTATAATATTGTAAATTAGGGTTTCCTCTCATTGCTAATTGGATTGGCGGTGGGTTTCAATCCTAAAATCCCCAATAGATGCGGGCACGAGGGCTCTGAGGAACTTATTTTCTTTACGATAAAATCCCCATAAATAACGAAAGGTTTGTTCTGTTGTGTTGGGTCTAATGGAATCCCCGTCTTAAGTATCAATATTGACGTGCATTTTTAATTTTATTAATAAGCAGTATATGTCCATTGGGTGACGTCACATACATCACAGATCATAAATTTTCATCAAAAGTCCTGTCGAATATTTTTTTCACGAAAAGTAATATGTAACTAGGAATTACATATTAGCAGGCTTGTGAGCGTTCAGCTTTTGTTGCGTTCAGCGTTCCGTTCAGCGTTCAAAAAAAAATTAAGTGTTGACGTTTTTTTTTTAGAAAGAAAATTTCCCAAAAAAAGTACTGCAGTAGTGTTGACGGTTTTTTTTTTTTAGAGAAGAATATCCAAAACAAAGTACTGAGTAGTAGTGTAACGTTTTTTTTTTTTAAAGAATTTCCCAAAAAAAGTACCGTGCGGGGTGATGACGTTTTTTTTTTAGGAAAGAATTTCCCACAAAAAGTACGGCGTAGTGGTGACGTTTTTTTTTAGAAAAGCCAATTTCCCAAAAAAGTACTGCTTAGTGATGACTTTTTTTTTTAAAGAATTTCCCAAAAAAAAAAGTACTGCGTAGTTTGACTCTGTTTTTTTTATAATTTCCAAAAAAGGTCAAACAAAAGTTGGGAAAAATTGAACGCTGAACGCACAAACTCTTTTTTTTTTGCGTTCAACGTTCAGCGTTCAAAAAAAATTGCGTACCGTTCGCGTTCCGTTCATTGAACGTGCGTTCAGCTGAACGCCGTTCAATTTGCGTCCGTTCACAAGCCTGCATAGTAGTTATTACTTGAAAGTAATATCTAATATGTTTGTTCTTTCTAGTTATTGCGCAGTAATATCACAAAGTAATATATTACTCGCACGCGCGTTAGGGAACAACACTGGTTATTACTAATCGGAATCATATTATCGTTCGAACTATGATGCCTTTTGTATCTAAATTAAATGTTACATGAAGAAGGTCCAAGACATTTTCTCTGTATCAGTAACTATAAAGGCATTGGTAGTAAGGTAAAATGTAGTGCAAGATTGAGTAGCGAGACTATTTGGACTCAAATCGCTTAGGTTATTTATCCCATAGGCCACTGTTTATTATAATTCATAGCTAAAGTATAATTTGCCCAGAGCCATTGATCCGTTTTTATGGATTGTACAATGTTATTTAGTCAAAAATATTAAATAATTACTCCGAAAATATATATTTATGCATTAGTAATTTTATAAATTACTTGAAGAACTGCATTATTTACACATTGTGTTTGTCTATAAGTCCTCAATCTGAATACTCTTTATAAAAGAATAGCTAACGGACTTTTTTCTCAAATGTGATTAGTCAAAAAGACAAGAAGAGTGGCACTATAAATCATAGAGATATAAAGACATAGAGGGCTTATTGGATTCTTCAGAGGAACACGTTTTTGTGACCAATATAAACAAATTTTCTCTATCTCTATGATCAGCTACGATGACGTAGTACGAATTACAGTATTCACCGCATAATCGGGACAGGCTGGGAGTAGCAATAACGGCCCCTTTAAGCGGGGTGCCCGATTTCGCGATGAGCTCTCGCCACACACTCACGGCATCATCAGTTCTATTTAAAAAGAATTATGAATAAAATATTAAAACAACTGTGAGACAAAGATTGACATCCAATGCACCTATTAACATTTGACTGCATCCAACATCATGATAATGGCAATTTTTTTGATTTTGTTGTTTGCATCCCTCACATTAAATGTATTAGGTCAGTTATTATACAAAATGAAATGTCAGATTCACTTTGGGTAAGAACGATTCTAGAGTACGTTGTTTTTTAGCATTTGCCACTTGCGTATACACGACTGATTCAATTTGGAGACCATCGATAGAAGTTCATGAAGACATTTTCCTGAGTGAACTGACGGAGAAGATCCATCATTACCACTTTCTCCCGGCTTGTTAATGTTGTATCTCCTCAGGCTCAACTTCGTCAACCTGGTCAGTAGAACATCCTGCCTGTTCTCTCGTGCCACTTCCAACAGTTCTTCATTAGAGAGACCTCCAGCTCTCTTCTCTGATTACAAACTCTTCATGCTTACTTCTTCTACTCTCGCCCCTCCCCCTCATTCCACTCAGTGACTGACACAGTTTGGGGTATAAATCAAAGATCACTTGAAAAAAAGTGTCCCGTTTATCAGAGGCTTGCGCCCGATTATCCCAATAAAAATGGACGTGCCATGGAAGTGTTTCTGGGAGGCGTATGTCATTTAAGCGAGGTACCGATTATCAGGTGCCCGATTATGCGGTGAATACTGTACTTTGTTTATATTGGACACAGAATACATCTGAACGATGTTTCTCTGGTATTGAAGGGAATAAGCTCTCTGTATCTTGATATCTCTATTATAAATAGGGCATCACCTCACTCGAGCCTCTTGTGGTGTAAACATCAACTAATATATATAATATATATATATATATATATATATTATATATATATATATATTATATATATATATATATATATATATATTATAGATATATATATATATCTATATATATATATATATATAGATATATATTTATTTATATTATATATTAATATAGTAGCCAGGGCATCACCAAAAGGTTAATGAACACGTTGATGGAAATGTTTCTCCTCCTACTGTTTCATCGGACTATAGGCAATCAACTAAATTGCCATGTATGTTGCAAATCAATAATGGCTGTGAAGATGAATATGAGCTTCAGACACTTGATTCATCATGCATCAACGAAAGATGAGAACTTTTGCAAGTTTGATCAAAGTAGTAGCTATGCATAGTGATAATACAATAACTACTTTTAATGAGTTTTTGCAACTAATTACAAAAAAATAGGTAAAACAAATTTGCAAAATTCAGGCACTCCTACAAGAATATATATACTTAACAATATCATTTGAAACAATCAAGAAAATTCATTTAGAGCATTTGCGTCGTCATCAACATTTTTACATTAATTGTAGAAGTATACTCCTTAGCTATTTATTGTATGAGTCATGCATAAAGTATCAAAAGCATAAGATGGAACATATACAGTTGCATTTCTTTGAAGAGGCTGAAGAGGGCTTTAAAGGTTTGTCTATAGTTGAATTAGTGGGTATCGTAGTAGATAAACCTTAATAAACCAAACGTGCTAAACGTTAGTAAAATAAATTATCGTCACTAATTGAATTTTGAAGGATTATAACTACATTTCAAAATAGTTGGCCAAAAATGGTGCTGATTGGGGGGAAATTTGTATCAAATATTTGGCTATTAATTATATGTTTCTTTACTGAAGAAAAATACAATAATTTTATTTCATAGGAACAAGAGATAGTTCATTTATTTCAGCTGTAGTCATGGAAGGCGGCTATACTTTAAAAAGGGTTGGTGCGTAGAAGTTTGCGTTCCTTTGCTGTGTAACAAATGTCAGCATAAAGTATTTATTTTAGACCATTTAACTTTTGTATTCTGATGTTTTATCAATAATTGATAATGCAAGAGTTTACTTCATAACATAACTTTCGGTTGCAAAATCCATTTATTTTTTTCTGAAATGAAATCAAAGATTCGTGGATTTAATACGTCAGCAATAAAAAAAATGTTATGATATTTAGAGGAACATTTAAATTTTACCATGTATTTTCGAACTTCAAGGCTTAAACTTCCGTTTCTTCGAATCCTGGAATGCTGAGTGCAGGGAGGTCTCTCTTCAGAGGATCGGTGGGCAGACAATTGGGCGTCTCATAAATGAATGATGTGTATCATTGTGATTTGTGGCTGGTGAAAGGATTGTGTTGTTGGATGTCTTGTTTTTGTCTTGGCAGTACGCTCCTGAGCTCCTCGGGGCAGTGGCTATGAGTTTGAAGGACGTGGGGGGGTGGCTGGAAGGGAGGTCGTCCCGCTGCATCTTTTCCATACTTAATAAAAGGTGAATTTTGCAAACGAAAACGTATGTAATTCATTTTTTTGCTGCATAAAAAAACGATGGATTCACTTGAAAAGGAGAATCCCCGACGATAGATAGGGTAGTAGATAGACAGAACAAGGTCAATTACTCTCTCTCACGGGAATCCATTCCTCCCTCCCTCCCTCCCTCCCTCCGGAGTGTCCGACACGGCATCTTCTTTGATACAGACGGAATAAGCCAGCCAACCAGCATTTAGGAGGGGGGAGGGGGGGGGGGGTATGTCCTTGAGGGTCTTTCTGTCTTTCTCCGACACATCATCCTCTTTGATGCAAAGAGAATATGCTGAGCACCCTTTGGGAAGTCATGTCCTCCTAAGTTCCACTCCTTGCTCCATGCTTGATCCGAGGCTGTGTCACGGTGAATTCTTTTCACAAATGTTGTGTACGACGGCACAGCCGACAGGCCCGTCATTAGGAATCCTAGATCCTCGGAAGATTTCCGGGAAAATAGCACTCAATTCCAATGAAGGGGTAAAATTCCTCTTATTGTTTACCTACGTTGTGACGTCAGTTTTTTTTCTCCTCTTTCTATCTCATGGGTGACTTATAAATTCTCTAAAATAGGGCAAAATTGAGAGATTTAAAAAATATTCATTTGCTAATTTTTATTAAAATAAAGCATTTTATGGAACACCAAGCATATCAAATTAAAGCCAGATATTTTTCTTCATGTTCATATATAAAATTTAATATTGTAAAACCCTTTTAGTGAGAAACATTGAGTCTTTAAGTAAAACCCTTCATTTTTCGTACAAAATGACATATATTTTAAAGTATAAATGCGCCAGCGACGATGTAAAAATTGAAATGAGTACTTTGATCTAAGTTTTTTCATTCATTGCTATTTATTTTTCTATACTAAATTCCTTGTATGTCAAAATGGCTCTGAATCGAAAATTTGCTGAAAACTTGAATCCATTTTGCTCTGAATTCCTCACTAACTTTGAAAATTAATACCCAATTTCGGAATTAAGGGATAAAACTCTATAAGAATTAGTGAAAATTAGTCCACCTAAATTTAAAGTTGATTTTTGTTGACTTGTGTAATGAAACAGTTTTACTTCATAACATAACCTTCGGTTGCAAAATCCATATTTACGATCATTTCCTTTCCTAAGGCGCAGTTTTTTACCAGAATTACGCGTTATATATATTATTACTTTGTTTCCTACGATGCTCACTAATGTATACCCACTTCTAACATATATTTACCTACATTGCATTTGAAAGAACATGGATGTGTTCAACCATTGTTTGAAGTGCGAATAATAATGGAGAAATTATCCACTCCAAGGATTTCCAGGACATCCTCCACTAATCCAAGTGAATTCATATATATGTATATATTTAATGCAATTTAGGTTTGATGGAGACTATATATTTTCTATATATATATTATATATAAATAGATTAATACTTAAAATTTCATTTTAAAGCATATAAAAAGGACCTTCTTAAACAGACAACTGGGATATCCAATCTCATTATTGAATTTTTTAACGTAACGTAGATTATTGCTGTCATTTTTATTAATTCAATGTTTATTACCTCCGCCGAAGGAGGTATTGTTTCACTGGGTTTGTTGGTTTGTTAGTTTGTTGGTTTTGTGTCAGCAGGATAACTCAAAAAGTACTGAACGGATTTGGATGAAATTTTGTGGAGTTGTTGGAAGTGCCAAAAGGAAGAAGTGATTAATTTTTGGCATCTCTGAGTGCAGAATTAAGGCGCCAAATGAGCTAAATACTACTAAATTTTCCAAGTTAGCCTACTCTGCAATAGATGTCGCTGTGCTGTGAAATCAGGTGCCGGGAGTCTGTTCCTCTCGGAATTTCCGTCTAGGGGAACCTCCCCCGTCTCTCTACGCCTCCCAGTCGTGAAAAATCCGCCTCGGAAGGCTCATGACGGCGGAGGTTTGCACTCTCTGAGTGTATATATGCCTCTAGTTTGTATTTAGGACTGAGTGACTCCTCGTTCCTACCGTATGACATGGAATATCCTAGCTCCCTTAGGAAGAGACAGAGTGGTATCTCACCTATCTTTGATTCTCCTCTCCAGAAGGGACTAATAACAAGTAATAGCATAGTGTACACATATCATAAATGTTATTTCATTTCATGTCAGCTGCCAAGCAGGATCCTGGATATTGTTGATTGTGAGTGGAACGTCGTTACGTTGAAGGAGTGCTTATAAACGGATTTTGTTTATACACGCTGAATGCTAAAACTTTTTGCTGCGTTTTAATAGTACTGAAACATGAACATTCACCTCAATAAAATATCTTTTTTAACATTAAACCCTGGTTTATATTCTTTTAAAATCTTATCATAATGCTCTCTTATTGAGGAATTTAAAGGAAGGAATACAACATTATGAAGGGCACCATATTTCAACACAATTCATAGAAAAATATGCCCACTAAATCTAACAAATAATAAACATAAATAAATGTTTGAAAGATATATCCATCGTGATAAAATTTATCATTAGATGTTTACTTTTGACAAATTATGTCTTTAATTTGGTCAAATCGATGACGCAAGTTATTAGAAGTCGACTTATTTACAAGCTTCTATAGAAATTACATTTTGGGAGACTGCAAAGAGAAGGTGATTTGCCAAAAGAAAAAGTCTAAAAGAAGGTGGAGTCGGGTTACATAATTCCCTTGAAGTCTTGAGGCCGGCGAAGTAAAACAATAGGTTTAACTGTTTCATAATGATAATATGTCACAATGAACTCCTACTTGTGCGATCAGAGTATTACGACTTTTTCCTCCTATATGTGAGTGTAATCATGTATTCATGCTAATGACTATTATAAAATAACTAATCAACTATTAGTTGGATAGTTAGTCTAAAAACATTGAATATAAAGTAGTGATAAACTTAAATTATATATATATTGGTCAAAAATATAGAGCTGCCAAAGTAACTAACGGCCTAATAGTTCATTATATTTGAAGGATGTGGGATAGTACTTTGTATTATGAATTAGTTCGATTATCATTTGAAGCTAAGACATAATAAAAATAAGTCATAAGCTCTTAGGGAAACTAACGTTGTGTTTGGTAGGGTGTTAATTAATAGCATGGATGCAGTTTTTATCGCTTTAAGAGTGTTCATTTGTGTTTGGCCTTGTTAATTCCGATGATACACATCGAAGTAATAAATTAATGGAAGTTAATAAATTTTAGAATAATGAAAATAGCCAGGAGATATATTGTTATCTATAAATAAATAGGAAAGAAACCCATATTAGGAATTGAGGTAAAGTATATAATTCATAGGGTGGACATGGAATTATTTGATATTCATAGGTCGTGAGAACGTAACTCTATTTAGCCATATGAAAATATTTATAATGAACTATCGAACTAAAACCTCCTCGTCAAAACATAATATGCATGATGAATGAAATGGCTACTAAAGAGAGAAGAATAAACCTTTATTTGTTATCCCATTTTGTTGGTACATATATATATATATATATATATATATGTTTATATTCGGTTTAAAAATAGACAAAACATGTTTTATCTTAAAAACTGGTTTAAACGATCATTCACCTCTTGACAAAAAGACCCTGTGTGCTGATATGTATATTTTTATTAGTTTAAAATAATAATAAACTTGTGTACCCAAAAATATTATCATCATTTTTGTAGTTAGAAGTTTACTACTATATCACAATGGATATATATATAGGTATATATATATATATATATATATATATAAACATATACAAACTAAAGTAATTATCACGACCATGCAACAGAGTATATGTGCTTCAACAGTAATATGGAGTATATTTTAATAGCGCAAGCACATAAATTGTTATAATTTTTACCACTACCAATATATTTTTTATTGTGAAATGTCAATTAAAAGTATATTAAACATTTAAATGCATCCTTTAACATCAGGAGTTATTGTTTTTTGAACGATATTATTTTTAAAAAATACTTGCTATATCCCACATAATTAAAATCTGATGATATCATGATTTGCTTATCAAAGCACTCATTATTGAAGATTTGGCTCAATGATTTATGAACCTTGATTGGTTCATCCATTAGAATAAAAGTATTTTTTAATACTCTATAATTAAATATGTACTAAATGACATGATCTTAAGCCACGTGTGACAATAATTTAGATAGTATGTGACTTGACAAATAGATATCATTCATAATCAAGAAATAATTATTCATTTTTCGTCCAAAATGCATTCAAACCTGCCACTAGTTCAACTGAAGGAAACCCAAAACAGTGGCCGCTTAGCACAGATTATATATATATATATATTCTGCGGATAAATTTGGATGTCTACTATTGGAAAGTGACTCCAATAGAAAGATGACGCTAACACAGGTTTGATTACATGTTAGCACAACATAAACTTATTCCCATTCATTAATTCTGTTATATTTTAATTATTTAATTTAAGAGAATAACGTTAAGGTATTATTGTCTATGTATTTAAATTCTCAAAATATAGTGCTGTTTTTTGTTTTGAATTATGTTGAACAATTAAAACAATTATCCTTTATCTGTGGCTACAGCGAACTTTAATTATACATTAGTGTATGAGTCTTACCCTTAGTCCAAGAGCGTAAAAATGTTAACAGGCATAAAGGATCTTGTGTTGTTATTTAAACACTCCTTTAATATTTTCTAATCTTCATATTGTATCCTAAAGGTCAAATAAACAAATGAAATCTCCATTTTTAGGCATCATAAGATTTACTTGACCTTGCCTTCAAAGACGTAAAAAAGATTACTTTTGGTTATTGTAAATATTTCAAATAAATAAAGTGGTATTATTGTATTATGTAAAGTTACGTATTTTCATTCATTAAATCCAGAGATCAGAAATTACGACTACAGACAAGTTAGAATAAAAAAGTATTGGAGTCATACTTTGTTTCATATCCTTTGCTCGTAGAAAGTTAAACGTAACATTACACCAAACAGAATCGCCCTTATAACTGCAGATGTAATGAAAACATCTAATATAATAGTAGACTGGAGGAAGAGAGAGAATGATAGCTTCTGATTACAAACAACTTATAGCTCTAAGTTCATGCACTCTCCGAGTCCAGGTATTTATTTAATAATAGCAATAACACACGCATACAAGAAATAATACAATTATAAACAACGTGCAATTAAGCATTACAATAACATGAAATACCTGAAAAATAAATAATTTTAATGGAATATAAATAAGTAATATAATTACGTAAATTCTTTCATGTACATATCAAACTAACTCCGCGCCATCTGGCGGGAAATAAAGTAAAGAGTTTGCTACTACAAAACTTACCCTTAAAACAGTAAAGGTTTTTTAAATAGTGTAAAGACGATTTCGAAGAAGATAATTTCCTTCCAAAAATATGATGATTAAACTATTATTTTTACACCAGCTGTGTTTGCCCTTGCTGGTGTAAGAGGAATCTGTCCGAGGATCGAGAAGACGTGTGTTGGAGTAAGGGCGATATTTTTCATTTCATCAGGGTTTTCGTCTACACGCACCAGTTCGTGAAGTTTTCATCGATGAACAAATATCACAATGAGTTTTGTAATAATGATTGTAATTTAATTTATATAAAAGTATGTGCTTTAAACGATTTTTTGTATATATTTTAGTATGTTGTATTAGATGATATATTGTTGATTGTACACTGTTGTATATAAAGTAACTGAAATATACCTCATCTTAAGGTATATGCCTTAGGGGTTGCTGCATTAATTGCAGTTTCCGTTGCCCTATGAAAAACTTAACAGCATATACCCCTAGGGGGAAATGAAAAAAAATCAATTGAGAAAACAGCTCTTAAAATATTCTTCAGTTTGAAGAACATAATTCAAATAACTATTATAATTTAGAGTTTTTCTCATATCATTATGTTTTTCGTTGTTAAAATAGACGTTTTTGCTTAGAGAGTTCGAATCAGTACATCAATCTTGGGAACCGTTCATTGAATTTCATACCTTGGTGAATGAAAATCCTGTTCACTGACCATAATACCAAATAAGTAAGAATATGATTTCATGGAGGAAAAAGGTATAATTATTATTATGAACATTAATCACCAACTAGACCTCACACCAAAGAGTTATTATTAACTCATAATAACAACGTCATAGTCCCACTATTAAATTAGTCTGTAGGGCTTGTACTACATATTTTAATTTTTATTATATTTTTACCTTTTAATCCAATGGATAATTTGACATAAGTACTATATGGATTTGCTAGCAATAATTCACTTGTTAAAGCTATATTATTATTATTTTTGCCTAATTAGTTCGACAGAATTGCATCCAACTGGATAAAATAAGCATATTAGCATCAAAACTAATCTATTGAGCCTAGGATCTTATCAATGAGGTAGACCAAAAATGACCATCCCCTCTCGGGATTCGAACCTGCGCCCCAAACATCGGACAACACGCTTACCACTCTTTTTTACCTATATGGTTCTACAGAATTGCATCCGACTGGAAATAAATAAGCATTATAGCGTATACCTAATAAGTCTATCGAACCTAGTATCTTATCAATGAGGTAGACCAATTATGGTTATTGTGGCTTTTAATATAGCAATAAATATACTAATGGGATCAATAAATATAGATCATGACCCAGTGAAAAAATTTGCTTATGTATAATCCCACTTGTACTAGAGAAGTATAAATACATATACATAGTCTTATTGGAATAAAATGTTTGTAACACTCTAATTGCTTCGTAAGAAAAAAAAATCCTTAGTTCAATTAGCGCAAACTAAACTATTAGGACGTTACGCACAATAAATGTATAACTTGATGGATTGTTCACTCGTCTTCTGCGTGGATATACGATTTTTTTATGTAAAGGGATTCCACTCCTGGAGTCTCTTTTCTGTCACAGTGTTGTATGACTGTTTTCCCCTTGTTTCGGGCATTACGGGGATTGGATTCGACCCCGATTGGATTCAAATGCTTTCCAGCATTCTCCAAGGGGGCTTTTTTAAGCACTAAGAGCTCATTAATTTTTAGTTGCTTCTGAAGGGCCTTTCCTGACGATCCCAGGAACTTCTGCGGCTTCTCCGGAAGATCTCCAGTATCATGATTTTCTCCTGTCATGATGCCAGGCTAATTAGTTGGTACACTACTTAATTACCTCTAATTTAGGGTGATTTAATTTCAGCTAAAAACAAACGTCTGAACGATGCTTCAGTCAGCTGACATCAACTGATGGTTTGTATTTATGACCAAAGGAAATAAAATAAAGAAGTCATTATTATGACACATAAATACATTTTGACTTAACTTTTAATAGGTCAATAAAATCAAAAGGGCTGCAAGTGTTTGGAACAGCGTTTACGCAAATAAATTACATAATATAATGCTGATTAAAGTAGATAAGGCATTTGCTTTAGGATTTATGTATTTATATTAAATTATATTTACATTATAAATGAAAGGGGGGGGGGGGGGGGGGGGTGATCAGAATTGTCCACAAAAATCCCATTCCATACATAAGAAATATTGAGTCACAAGAAATGTTTATTGTATTCAAGTATGATTTACATAAGCAAAGAAAAAAGCTTCGTATCATTTACATGAATCCCTAAATCTTTGATATTATAGATTCATCTAATTTAGTTTTCATCATATTGACTGAACAACTGATACATGTTTAGAGTTTACAAAGTTTAATTGTTCCCTTAGAGTAAGAGGTGTATCAAATTATCAAAGTGCTAAGTGATCGGATTTGAATTGTTTTTGTATATATGCATAATTAATAGCGCTTCTCGTACTTCCTCTAAAAGGTTAATGTTGAAGGAAACGTTGTTGCTGTAGAATAAAGACGATTCACTGTTCGTTGAGTTAGTAGCAACTATGATATTTTAAAAAATAAGAACACTCATGAGAAGAGAGAGGAAAAGAAAATAATTGAAATTGTTGTTATATTTGAGATTATAGGTATATAGAAAGAATTGATTAGATGTAAGGAGTATAAAATAATTGAAAAGAAGATTCTCATTTTAAGTTTCATTACCCTTGGTTAACACCAACTTCAAAATAGTATTGGTTTATTTGTCCAAGGACAAGATTTTCGAATATCAATACTCAGTTATCAAAGATGGAATCTGTATCTAAGATAAATAAGGAAGTATTTGTATGCAGTTCGTATAAAACACTCTGCAGGGTCTTTAGTACCTATTAACTGAATGAGAGAAGACAAATAGCACTCTTGAAAAATATCTACTTATTCAATTAAATTATCACTAACTTAATTGAGTAAAATTTGTCAGTAAAAAAAAACGCATATTAATAACTCTTTAGAAAAATTAATTATTTTGAAACCAAAAATTATATATATATATATCAGGAAACGACCGGATACCCGGCTGTTTTTTTAACGTCCCGGCCCGGTGTCTTATAATTACCGGGCCGGGACTTTAATTTTTCTCGTTCATTTGTCAATTATGTAAGTGATGACGTTTTTTTATAAAACAATTTTAAAAACGTCATCACTTTTTTAGATATGTTTTATAACATTTAGGATTTTTTTTTCTTTCTAAAAAAACGTCGTCACTTTTAGAATGACGAAGGAACGAAAATATATTAAAGTCTCGGTCCGGCCCGGCTTGAAATATTTAAGTCCGGCCCGGGTCCCGGCGAAAAAAAGCGTCCCGGTCGTTTCCTGATATATAATATATATATATATATATGTGTGTGTGTGAGTGTGTGTGTGTGTATATACATTTACCCAGTATTGTACTATTTATCAATTCCCCCTTTGTCTACCTTTGTCATGCATAATGCATGAGGAACGTGAACCTTTTTTCTCTAGCGTGATTGGTTGAAAGAAAAAGGAGTGACAATCAAAAGAAGTTGACCTTTTAAAATAAGACATCACTTTACTTGTTGAGTTGGTGGACATGGTGTTGGGAACATCTAATAAGAAATACTAATGGTCTTTTTCTTATGGCTTAAGATAACCAAGCATGTGATGTGAGGTGAGTCACTGACGTCAACACTGAATTTTACAAACATTAATCATAGACATAATTCATCCTCTAAATCTGAGACTCCATAGCCTCGCCGCACTTACCTGATGATAATACTTTTTGTGTTTTTCGTAATTGGTTAAAAGAAATGAAAGCTGCATTTGGCAATTAAAATAAACCTTCACTCCTTGTTGTTGTTGTTGAGGCGATAACATCAACTCAAAGATATGAACTTCATCCCTAAGAAACGCTTAGGGTTTTTTCTCATGGGCCTCCATATTGTCATTTATGAATCCTGTGAATAGTTATTCCATTTTACCAATTAATGTAAAAAAAAGCTGGTCCTTACGCTCCAGAGAAGAGTCGATGCGGATTTGGTTTTTATCCAGATACGAGGGTTGGTCAATAAGTCCGTGACTTTTTGTATTTCCGTCCATATAATTTGGTTTTCAACACTGCTCCTGTCAACAAGCATCTATCAGCTGACTTCCGTTAAAGTTTGACCACGCTGGGTCTTGTAGTTTGTGTTTGACAGTCTTTACAGACAAACAACTTCGTGAATTGTGTAGAAAATGGAGAAAAGTGAATTTCGTGTGCTCATCAAGCATTATTTTTGCGCGGAAAAAACCATCGCTGAAACAAAGCTAAGCTCGTTAAATACTATGGGGACTCTGCACCATCGATATCAAAGGTAAAAAAGTGGTTTACAGAATTTCGTTGTGGTCGTACAAGCACCATTGATGCCGAACGCTCTGGACACCCAGTTGAAGTCGCTACACCCAGAAACAATTCAAAAATTCATGATATGGTGTTGGCCGATCGGAGATTGAAGGTGCGGGAGATTGTGGAAGCCATAGGCATATCACATGGGTCAGTGGTTTCGATTTTGAAAGATCACTTGGCTATGAAAAAGCTATCCGCAAGATGGGTGCCGCGTTTGCTCACAATCAAGACAATGCAAAGAGTGTTGTTTCCTTGGCGAAATTTTACGAATTACGTTATGAATTGCTCCCTCATCCGCCGTATTCTCCAGATTTAGCCCCGAGTGACTTGTTCTTGTTTCCGGACCTTAAAAATGGCTTGCCGGAAAGAGATTTTTCCAACAATGAAATCATCTCACAAACAAATACATATTTTGAGGACCTCGAGAAATCTTATTTTTTGGAAGGGATAAAAAAATTGGAGAAACGCTGGACGAAGTGTATAGAGCTCAAAGGAGACTATGTTGAAAAATAAAATTAGCTTTTGTCAAAAAAACTTTGTTTCATTTAAAAAGTCACGGACTTATTGACCAGCCCTCGTATAAAGAATACAAGATATGTTTATTTCATGATTTCATGGATAGGAAAAACGTCAGTAATTTTAATATTGTTTTTACGTCATGAAAATATATTTTAGCAAAATTTTTTGTTGAAGTAAGCGAAAAAAATAATATTACTTCCGTTATTTCGCCCGCTTGCCCGTGTGACGTCAGAAAAGACTACGTTGAAGCGAAAAATCAATATTTTGACAATCTGTGCATACCTTGTATTTCAATGTAGCTTGGTTTCATTATCCTTGCCAATAAATAGATCCTCCCTCCCGCTCTCTCTCTCTCCCCTCTCTCTCTATCCCTTTCTCTCTCTATGTATCTCTCTCTATGTATCTCTCTCTCTTTCTCTCTCTCTTTCTCTCTCTCTTTCTCTCTCTCTTTCTCTCTCTCTGACACAAAGGCATGGAAAAAGAAAAGTTTTTCTTGCCAACCGTAAAAAAATGAAGTGTATTGATGATTTTACAAGAGAATGTCCATAAAAGCATCTTCACTTTTAAAAAATGCTACTCTTTAGCAGTGGTTTCTGCGATAACGATAAAACGATAATTTTTTTCTCAGCCTGCGATAAACGATAAACGGTAAAAAAATTCAAAACCAACCTGCGGTAAGCGATAAACGATAAAACGATTACGATAAAAATTCCATATAGGGTGACGACGTTTTTTTTTATAAAAGAATCTCCAAAAAAAGTGACAACGTTTTTTTTAGAAAAGAATTTCCAAAAAAAGTGACGACGTTTTTTTGAGAAAAGAATTCCCAAAAAAGTGATGACGGTTTTTTTAGAAAAGAATCTCCAAAAAAGTTTTTTTTCAGAAAAGAATGCCCAAAAATATTTGTTATACTCTCAGCTTGAACTGGTCTGAAAACGTCAGGTGGGTTGTTGTGACCATTGCCGTCATGCACATTTTGTATTTTTACAAAAGTCGTGTTTGAATTTATCGTTTATCGTTCCTCATTTTTGGGACTAACGGTAAGTGAATGAGCGGTAATTTTAGAAAACCTTGCGATAAACGATAAAAGGTTTGACCTCAGCGATAATTATTGTTTATCGTTTATCGCTCATTTCACCGCACGCGGCAACCACTGCTCTTTAGTAGCATGCCTATAACAAGTTGTAGTACTAATTGGGTAAGTAGGGAGGGAACAAGGGGGGCATCTAACGATGATTCATTATTTGTAATCGACTATTCCACACTATAAGAATTTAGTATCTCTGAAAATATACTACAAAAAATTATTTAATCAGTATTTTGTGTTCTGTTTAAAATATTATTTAGTAAATAAAGCATTTATTGGTTAAGATATTTTTATAAATAATTGTTTTCAAACTAAGATTAAGGATCCTCAAATACTTAACTAAAATCTAAATTAAGAACAAATAATTTCATATGGTTTTTATAGCAAATAAAGTCTGATTGACGTAGGTGACTTTTTATACACAATATTATTTATGGAACATGTTTTATATTCGGCTTGCCTATTTATTATTCCTCCATTGAATTGTGAAATTAATTTTCAAAAAATGTATATGAGATAATTGAAATCTTAAGAATAAATTAATAATTTTTTATGTCGAAGGAAATGAAAGAAACATGTCTTGAATAATCTGATATGGAATGTTCAAAATATGGTATTTCATACAAATTAAAAAAACTTTATCTATAATTTGTTTGTTTAGCTCTAAGACAAGCCCCAGCGAACCAGAAATCAATCCGGGTTGAGCCAGTTATAAGCTGTCTAGGAGGTAACCTTTATTTTTTAAATATTGAATTTATTTTTTCCTCTATTTGGTAAATTATAGGTTAATCGTAATGTCTGCTGCGGCACGTTATTTCACACATTAAATGAAGATTCCTAGGGTTTCAAGAACCCAATGGACCTACGACGGGGATTTAATAAAGTTTAGTAACGTGTAATTGAGCCTCAAACTTCTCATTGGACTAATTCACCAACATCAAAGATATGAAAGAGTCTCAAAAATATTATTTAGTGTCATTTTTATTCCATTTTAATTTCATTTATCAATTTGTCTGTTTTGTTGTAAAAGGTTTTTATTTTCATTGTTTGTTTACTTTTGTTTTGAACATGTGTAATTATGTTATTTTTAAATAACAACTCTTTAAAAAAATATATACAAGTAAAATTGCTTTTAAAAGATGTTCCACAAAAGACACATTCTTATCACCATCTCCTTGACCAGTACTTTCCATCTTCGTTCTGGTACACGCGCAAGATTAGTGGATAGAGGGTTTCCTCATCTTCTATAAAGAGGCGGCAAATCGATGTGGCAGATTTTCCAATTTGTTTAGTTGAGCGCTCAGTTCCAATAGTTTGTCGGTAGCCGTTGCCACGATTCTTTAAAAGATTATTTCTCTTCAAATATCCATAACTGTTTAGGTGCAATCATTCGCCAATGTCATGATTGTGATTTGCATCATTTCAGTGTTGGGTACAATACTTTTCCTTCATCTAGAGCAGACATGGGCAAAACTAAGGCCCACGGGCCGTATACGGCCCGAAAAGACATTTTAAACCAGCCCGCCGAGCTTATCCACTAAATAAAATAATAATGCTTCATAAGTCATTCATTACGTCTTGTCTATACAATACCGTGTTTCAGTAATAGATAGCGCGATGATATTTAGGGCGCGCCTTACTCTTTATTTCTCTCTAGAATTTTATAACTGCCATTTGAGCCCTTCTGTAAAAATGAGCGGACTGAAGAAAAGGAAAGTGGACAGTGAGTGTCGAGTGTTTAATAAGGAGTGGACAGGAGCTGTATGTCTGATATGCCAAGAAACTATTGTTGTTTTCAAAGAGTACAATACCAGCCGTCACTTTGCCTCGAAGCATGCAAACGACGCTAGCAATCAGTCAACAAAACAACGAGAGGCTACTGTCCAAATTGGTGGTTAATTTACAGAGTCTCCAAAATGAGATAACTGAGGAACTTTTGAGCATGGAGCCGCTGAAGGGGAAAACGCGAGGCAAGGACTTATATGAACATGTGTCAGCTGTCATTGAGAGAATGAAACTAACATGGAGTAAGCTTGCCAATGAAACCACAGATGGATCGCCAAATTTAACCGGAAAAAACGTCGAATGCTGAAAAGAATCTAGGATAAGGTAAAAGAGCAAAACCCTGACAGGATCTTATTTTGCTTCATTGCATAATTCATCAGAAGTCACTTTGTAAGTCGTATTGCAGCTTAATCATGTCGTGGATCCAGTTGTAAAACTTTTAACTTTATACGCGCAAGAGGACTTAATCAACGTTAGTTCATTACGTTCTTTGAGGAAACTGATGTGGATCACCAAGAATTACTTTACCATTCTCGTGTCCGCTGGTTAAGCTTGGGGGAAGTGATTCAACAAGTATGGGAGCTAAAAGACAAGATCGTTTCATTTTTGGAATTAATTGGGAAATCTGAAGAATTTTCCGAGCTGAGAGACGTGAACTGGCTATGTGACTTTGCTTTTTCTGTGGACATATTTTCGCATATGAAAGAGCTGAACGTGAAACTACAGGGGAAGATCAATTTGTGCACAACATGCACACAAATGTGCGAGCCTTCAAATCGAAGTTGGTTTTGTTCTCGAGACAAATGTCAAGCAAATCGTTCGCACATTTCCCACTCTCGTCACGCTAAAAGAGGCGACCCCCCGATACATAAAGAAATACTGCAAAGCACTGGACGTCCTGCACAAGGAATTTTGCCGTCGCTTCTCAGATTTTGTAAAAATCGAAAATCGCTTCAATTGGTCTCCTGCCCATTATCACAAGACCCTGAAACAGCGCCACCGGAGCTGCCATAAGAACTGATTGATCTTCAGTCCGATTCTGCTTCAAAGGGGAAGTTAACACTTCTAAACAGGATGACTTTTACGCTTCACTAATGAAGCCATGTTTCCAACCTGCGGCGAATGTCACAGAAGAGCTGGTGTTGTTTGGTTCGACCTACGTTTGTGATCAGACGTTCAGCACCATGAACATCAACAAACCCGGCACAGATCAATTTTAACTCATCGTTTATGGCAATTGACTTTGCCAAAGCATTCGATACCATATCTCATAATTTTATCATCCAAACCCTTTATAGCAAAGGGTTTGGAGATTTCATAATTCGGATGGTTAGTGTCTCCCTTGCCAAAACAAGAACCTTAATTGAATACGGGAACCGAACGTCTTATTTCTATAACAAAAGAGGCGTTCGACAAGGTGACCCAATGGCTGGAATACTTTTCGTCCTATGCGTCGATAATTTACTGCAAAGAATACACTTCGACGAAGAAATTCGCGGGTTTTGTTCGTCTGCAGAGACACTAAAATGCTTGTGCTACGCCGACGACCTCACAATGGTTTATTCCGGCAACCCGCTGCAAACCCTTATTTCCATGAAAAGAACTTTTAACATTTTAGACAATTTTTCAAGATGTTCTGGGCTAAGGATGAACATAGAGAAGACGGAACTGATAAGCCCTTATAAAGGCATTATAGAAAAAGCCTGGCCACTCCTAAAACTCTCTGACGATCTTAATATACTCGGGTCATGGATTGGTCCAAACAGCTCAATACTGAACTGTGAAATGATTTTAATGAAACTAAAACGTAAATGTTATTTCTTCAAAAATCTTAATTTAAATGTTTGGAATCGAATTCAGGCATGGAATTCCTACGTCGTCCCAAGTGTTATACATTTACTACGAGTCACCCCTTTTAACCAAGCTATACTAGAACACATCATGACTATTGAAACGTCTTTACTTGTACTGAACAAAAAGAAAAACATATCCTTTAATCGAATTCATTACCCAATAAAAGTGGGAGGATTGGGTGTTATAAATTTCAAGATTTTGTGGCAGTCTCTTAACAGTTATTGGATACGAAAGTTATGGGAAAAAATCATTTTTGGAGTATTCCTTTAATCACTTTTTAAAAATCTACGAAAGCGAATACGACGAACATCCCTGTAATGGTCTTTCAAAAAATTTACAAATAGTCTCAAAACACTCGGTTCGTATGCAACAATTCTCCAACGGTTCTAAAGACATAATCGAAAGATATGAGTCGCTTTTAGGATGGGAGAAGCCTGTTGTCGAGAGTCTAAACTCTCATACTCCAAGAACCCTTAACGCTCAAATAGTCGGCGACGTTATCAATTCTTCTTCATTAATTAACAAACTTGCTCATAAGTCTTGCTACACCAAATTGGCAGGCCAAGCGTAATTCAACGGCCACTCCTACCTTATCGTCTCAAACTATCACCGTATCAACAAGGGAGCTTAGAAAATCATCTATTGTCCCTACCCTAGCACCTTACGAAGGATATTTAAGAAGACGCAGGATCACGAGGAGTACAAGTGAATGTATTGCGGCAGTAAGAAGCAATTTATTACATCGTCGGAAAAATGGTTTAAATACCGTGTACTCACTGGTTCTTTAGAGGTGGCTGCAAAAAATTTCAACGACACACGCCAAAATTGCTTCTTCTGCAAAGGTCAGCCCGAAACCACGGATCATTTATTATGGAAGTGCCCAGCTCTAAATGAAACATACCAAGCTGTCCGTCGTATCATCGAAGGAAGTTTTAACACCACCATCAGTGAAGAGGACTTCCTCTCAACTTCCTCGAATGCCAAATGCGACGCCGTCATCACCAAAATCCAATTTATAATATACAAATTGCGTACCATCAACGACAACGACCTGTCAGGAATCCTCCCAGTAGCTATTTTACACTCAAATATCTTATTACACTTATAAATTGTCTTTTTTTTTCTTTGATAAATAATTATATGTCTTATTTGATAATATTTTTGTGATTGACATGTTTTTTATCTTTGAAAGTTAATTTAAGAACTTCTTTATTGTATAATATGAACCTGTTGATAATATACTATATGCCCATTGGGCCAAGAAAAAAAAAGAAAAAAAACCGGCACAGATCAAAATTATCCTATCCTATCCTGATAATTTCTACAACAAATCTAACTCCAAACTTTGATGCACTGGCAAAAAAGGGAGAACAGCAACACTTTTCTCACTGAAAGGCACCTCTTTTAATTACGCACTGCAGCGGGACAGAAAGAAGTGAGGTTATTTTGTTGGGTTGTAATGTTTTGAATGTTGAAAGTGATGTTAATCAACATTTCAATAAATGTAATTCTATTCTAATCTATTTAGCCTATTATTTCTCTTGAAAACACAGTCTTCAATGTTAGTGAAACGTGTTAAACTTTTATTTGCATGTGTTTGCTGTACAATGAGGTTTGCACACTACAAGCAACGCTTTATTATAATGACCCACAGGGCAATGTACTGCTGTTTATCTAGAGCATGGTTTCCCAAACTGGGGGTCATGAAGGGTCTAACAACTGTATGTACTACATTCAGTGGCGAAATAATATTCATAAATTAATTTTAGTTGTGTAAACGAGAGCGCGATGTGATGCACGAGCGAAGAAATAAGCGTCATGGTATGTATGCGCGTGTGTATGTGTCGTGCGTTGCATCGGGCGTGCGGAAATGATGCGCTGGCTGACTGGTTCGCGTCATCTGAGGGAGTCATATCAGCCCGATATAAAATGAAGGCTGACGGAAAAGTGGGAGAGTCGTTTCAGAGCCTTCCGCAGGTGCAAGAGAACAGTTTTTAAGTGGTTAGTGCTGTGCGTTAATAAGTGATTCGTGCACACTTTATCTTTATGGTGTTATTCAAGAATTTTTCTGATTAAATTTGAAACGTCTCTGTCCCATATGAGGTAACGTATGTTTCAGTTTGTTATATTTCTAAAAAGGTGATCCCCGAACCAATTCCGTTTTGTATTATTTTGCTCGCTTGTCATTATGTATTTTAAATAATATTATTAAATGATATGAGTATTATGAACGTTTTCAAGTTATCAAATAATAATTGCGTTTCATGTTACTTTTTATTCTTTCTGTTTGCTCATATTTTTTATATCGCTCTTATAATTTTGGTGATCAATTTTGAGCAGCGATTAACGATTGATATATTATGTTTTGCCGTACGATTCTTTTTGTTTTTGTTTCCAGATGTCAAAGAAGCGCACATACAACGAGAGTTTTCTCAGCTTCGGCTTCACATTTACAGTGAACAATGGCATGCAGGTGCCACAGTGCGTCATATGCAAGAAGACACTTGCTAATGAGAGCATGAAGCCGTTCAAGCTGAAGGAACATCTCACCAAAGTTCATTCGGAACTGGCCAAGAAGGATCTGGCATACTTCAAAATCAAGGAACATCAGCTCAAACGGTCGAGATTGGATCATGGAACAGGAGTTCTCTTTCAACCTAGCAACGTCGTCAAGGCATCGTACCAGATTTCCTTTCTTATTGCAAAGCAGAAGAAGCCACACACAATTGGAGAAAAGCTCGTTAAACCTTGTATGGTAGAGGCTGCTCGTCTTGTCCTTGATCAGAATTGTGCCAGCAAGCTCAATCAGATAAGTCTTTCGGACAACACAGTTAAGCAGCGCATTGATGACATGTCGCAGGACATCAAGTCTCAGGTGATAGAAAAAATCAAACTCTCTCCCTTCTTCGCCATCCAACTTGATGAGACCACAGACGTTACACATCTTCTTCAGCTTTTGGTTTATGCTCGGTTCATCTCCGGAAATCAGGTGGAGGAGGAATTCCTCTTCTGCAGGCCACTGATAACGACAACAAAGGCTGAAGATATCATGAGCATAGTGTCAAACTTCTTCGAAGAGGAAAATCTTTCGTGGGCAAAATTGGTCGGTGTCTGTACGGACGGAGCTCCCAGCATGCTCGGCTCCAGGTCAGGATTTATGACACTGGTGAAAAAGAAGAACCCAGACATCATTACAACACACTGCCTGATCCACCGTGAGGCTCTTGCTTCCAAGACGCTTCCTGCTCCTCTCAAAGCTATCTTGGACACAGTGATCCGCATCGTGAATCATATCAAAGGAGGTGCACTCAACACCAGGCTCTTTCGTAGGTTGTGCCAAGACATGGATTCTGCTCACCAAGATCTACTCTTCTACACATCTGTTCGTTGGTTGTCAAAGGGTAATGTTCTCGCCCGTGTATTTGAACTCTTTGATGAATTGCTTATATTTCTCTCAAGGGAAGAAAACGGTTCAGTTATTAGATGACATTCAGGGGCCATTCAAGTGTAGTCTTGCCTACTTGGCAGATGTTTTTGAAGCTTTGAATGGACTCAACCGGCAACTACAAGGCCCAGATACCAATATCATTATGCATACCGATGCAATCAAGGCTTTCCTTGACAAGTTAGCTCTCTGGAGAGGAAAGTTGAAAGGGGAAATGTAACTTCCTTTCAGCGTCTGAACGATGTCATCGGAGAAGAGCCACTTGCCGAGGAGCTGCAACGAGAGATCAAAGAACACTTGACAATCGTCCAAGAAGAGTTCAAACGCTATTTCCATGAAACTGACAGAAATGAAAATATACAGCTATCACTTGCTCGCAATCCTTTCCGATGCACTGTGGATGACCTCCCTGATGACATACAAGAGGAATTCTTAGAGCTCATCAACAACACCGCAGCGAAAGAGGAGTTTCAGGAACAACAACAGCTCAACAGCTCCAACTGCTGGGTCAAGATGCTCTCCGCTTTCCCCAAGACCAGCAAATTTGCCCTGAAAGTACTTGTTCCTTTTTCATCCACTTACCTATGTGAAAGTGGCTTCTCGACTCTCCTGGTGATAAAATCGAAGGCTAGAAACAGGTTGAATGCTGAAGCAGACATGCGATGTGTCTGGAGCCATACAGAGCCTCGTATTGATTTGCTTGTGGCAAAGAAGCGTTTACATTCTTCACATTGAAATGCCAATAAATCAGTTAATGTTATAATAAATGGAGTTTTTATTAATGGAGTCAATGGAGTTTTAATTTTATCTGTTGTGATTAATATTTATAATTTTAAATTATATCCCTGCCGCTTACAATTAATGTGATTTTTGAAGGATTATAAACGTGGGGGTCATGAGAGGTTTGGTACTGCTGTAAGGGGTCACGACTTAACAAATTTGGGAAACACTGATCTAGAGGATAATTTCCTTCAAGAAATGTCTCAAATATGCAACAAAACATGTAATTTATGTGTTTTGTTTTGCTCCTTTACTCAATTAAACGTGTTTTATTTAAGGGAAAGAAAGACATCCCAAAAATAACTTGTCAATATCAATATTTTTGTACGCCCAAGCAGGAGTTCATTTTGACATATTATTATTAAATATTTGAAATCCTATTGTTTCACTCTGCCCGCCTCAGGACTTCAAGGGAATTATGTAATCCGACTCCACCTTCCTACTATAGACTTCTTTTTTTGGCAAATCAGTTCTTTGCATTCTTTTTAGATAGATTTTACATAAGTATGTAAAATTTTACGTCATAATATTGACCACATTAAAAATGTAGTTTGTCAAGATTTCGCTCCTTTGCATTGCCTAATGATTCATTTGTCATGAGCGAATACTCATTTACCTAAAATAAACAGAAAATATTAGCATTTATCCCTCTTTTGAATTTGTTATGAAGCATACATACAAAAGTTTATATATATATATTAGGAAACGACCGGGTACCCGTCCCGGCCCGGTTCCTGGCTGTTTTTGACCGGGTCGGGACTTTAATATATTCGTTCGTTCGTCATTTTGAAAGTGACAACGTTTTTTTAAGAACATATTTTTTAATATTAAAAAATTAAAAAGTAGTTTTGCACTTTTTGTTAAGTCCCGGCCCGGCTCCCGGCTAAAAAGTGTCCTGGTCGTTTCCTGATATATATATATATATATATATATATATATATATATATATATATATATATATACCTATATACATACGGAAATGATGTCAATCTATATTCTTAGAATACAATGCAAGGTTTGGATAGTTTTTCTGTTTAAAATATTTTCATCCCATTAACGTGAAATTCAATACAGTTATATGTGTAATATTATAAAGAAACAGAACTAGCTAAAAATAATTTCTTGACAGTTCCGTAAAAGCAGCAATGTACAGCGAATATATAATCTTACAATATCATTCAAAGTTAGGTTTGTTGTCTACTTTTTTATCAGTAGAAAGGACTCAAATAGGAGGTTGAGAAACGGAGAAACATGTAAATGATGCATTGAATCATTTTTTCAGTTACTAACTGGATCTTATAGGTATATTAAATATATGGATGTCCTATTCGACGAATACGCCATATAGAATATAGAGCGCCGAAGCAACGACTTTAAAACTGAATATCGGTGTATTTGTTAACTCTCGGCTGATGGCAAAACAGTGACAAGAAAAGTAAAGAGGGATTGAGACTTCATAAGTTTGACTTATTTATTTTTGCATGAAATAGAGACTGAGATGATGTCAAATCACATTCCCAATTTCATGACATCATTATGAAGTATCACTCCTTCTTTATTTATTTATGTTGTTGTCCTTCTCCCAAGAATGAGGAACTTATAAATGGTTCTTCCAAAAGAAATTCCAACATTGACAGCTATAGGAGAGGTTTGGTGGGAAAATGGGGACACTCATATTCACTTCATGATTTATTTAATATTCCTCACAACAAGAGGCGTTGCACAATTATATAATATAGATTCATATTTTTTTTTGCCTATATGGTTCAACAGAATTGCATCCGTCTGGATATAAATAAGCATTATAGCATTATAATTAGTCTATCGAACCTAGGATCTTATCAATGAGGTAGACCAAAAATGGCCATCCCCTCTGGGGATTCGAACCTGCGCCCCCAACATTGAGAGTTGAACACGCCTTAACACGCACGGCTGTCGCACCCCTTAGATTCATTTTTGTTATGATTAACTCCTAAAATCGTCACTGTGTAAAAAAAAGTCTTGAGAATATCTCTCCCTGAAGGATTTGCATGACTGGGCTTGTAATCAGGAGTCGGTATGGATTCAACTTGAGTTATCGATGATTAAATGTTTCTTACAAACTAACATCTGAAAAAGAAAAAGAGCGTTTGGTCGTTTATTTGATTAAATGAATGCGTTTTTTTTCTTCAATATAATAATATATATTTAAAATCCCTGAAATATAATCAATAGTATTGATTTGTAAATGTTCTAAGATATAATCTGACTAAATTTGCATATACCGATAGTTTGAAAATGTACTATCGGTGCCGATATTGGTTGACCTCAAGTGACTCTTGCATGTTCTTTTGAAAGAACATAAAACTAATGATATATTACTGGATGTAATTTCCTTATTTACCCAAATTGTTTTTATAACAACCGGGACAACAAATGTGGCGATCTCGTCACTTTGGAATAGATGTTCCAACTTTAAGAGCTGAAAATGGTCACAGATGTTCATATAGGGGATCTGTCTGACCTTTGGATAAGAAACGCTTTACTTCAGCTGAAGTGAGAGAGCAGAAGCTCTCCAATAAAAGGAAGTTCAGATACCGAGGTTGCTGAAAACGTTACCAGTCTTCTTCATACGCTCAATCATGGACCACATATATCTTGGTGTTTCGTCATATTCAAGCATTGTGCATACATATTTTAATATTGCTTCTCGGTATTTCTATTATTACATAACAAACTGGCTAAAAGTCAGATTTATTGAGGGAGGGAAAGTCCATCGCACTTTTAAAGCTAGACCCATAAAACGCAATGTTAAGTCCTTCATTCCCTGAGTCCGTTTGTAAGCTTGCTTCATGAGTGCAACAAGGAAGAGATTGTATGCAGCAAGAGAGAAGATTAAATGCATGATATTTCAACTTTGGAGAGAACTTGGACCCTCTCCAAGAAACTCTATCAAAAAATATATAATTACTCATTACATGCTCACCTTTGATTACACCATATAAAATATTATGGTTAATCATAGGAGGAAGATAAATAAGCTCAACGACTACTAGAATTTATAGTTAGTGGTGTATCAAGAGGCTATTTCAAGTATTTAAAACTCGATCTACTAAGGATAATAAGCAATCATAACTATCTGATAATCATTATTAAATTTTTGTGGGTCCGTTATATTCAGGACTCTAACTTCAAAGAGAGATGGTCAGGAGTGACTATATATGATGTGTATATGTATATATATATATATATATATATATATATATATATATATATATATATATATATATATATATATATATATATATATATATATATATATATACATATATATATATATACATGCATATATAGTCACTCCTGACCATCTTTCTTTGAAGTTAGAGTCCTGAATATAACGGACCCACAAAATTTAATTATGAACATCAGATACGTATACGTATAATCCGGACTAATTAAAACAAATTTTGAAATGTTGATAACTTATTTATTTATCATATTTTTAAACAATTTTGTTAAATGAAAGGCACACATATATAGATATTTATTTTCCAATATAGCCCCCATCAGCGGCGACGACCATCTCGAGGCGGTGCCTGAAGCGGCTGCAGGCCTTGGCAACGACGTCCTTCTTCATATTGGCGAACTCCTCCACGATGGCGGCCCTGAGGGAGTCGAGAGTGTTGTGAGCGTGCTTGTTGGTCTTGTTCTCGACCATACCCCAGAAGAAATAGGCGAGGGGGTTGCAGTCAGGGGAGCTGGGGGGCCACAAGTCCGGGCTCCAGTGGTAGGGGAGGTTCTCCAACAACCACGCCTGGGTCTCCCTCGACTTGTGGGCGGGAGTCTCTTCTTTTACGAACTGTAGCCCAGGTCCTTGTTGATGGTGTTGGCGATGGTCTGCTTGGAGCACCCATCTCGGCGGCCAACTTGGCGTTGGACTTGTTGCCGTCCTCGTTGACCTTCCTTTTCACCTCGGCGACAAACTCGTCGGTCTTGGTGGCCCCCAGGGACCGAAAACGCTTTTTACGATGAGCATCATTATTTTTGAAAGAGTTCCAAGCCTTCCACTGGCACGGAAGGAAGCGAACATCGCATGCCTTTTCTCCTCTTCCATGGCTAAATGTTGACTGATTTTCAATCTTTTTTTTGGCAGATAGATAAGATGCAAGCGCAGTAACGTACATATGTGCGTTGCAATATCTCAAAAAACAAAGACGACATAACCGATAAAAGATAGTCCAGATTATACGTGTATTCCCTGTATATATATATATATATATATATATATATATATATATATATATATATATATATATATATATATATATATATATATATATATATTTCTAACCTTATCTTTGGTACAATATAAACTGTTACTGAGATATGTGCAAGTTTTCATAAATGGAAAGGTCCAATATAGAAATATTTTTCCTCGCTTAAAAAAAAACTAAATTAGATAAATTTTGTATAAAATCACAATATCATGATGAAGGTATTGATTTTTTCTATACTTCCTAGAAGATGAAATAATGAACATGAGCAACCAAATAATTTCATTTCACTCATAACTTTAGCGTTCATAGGTATTTTAACTAAATTATACTTTTTTTAATTAAGAATATGTCCATCTTAAATACTAAACCCAAACTTATTTTATAAAATTGCATTTATGAAGCAAAAATGAGCCATCTTTTAGAGAAGCAAGTATGTAAAGATTATGTTATTTCTTAGAAATTTCTTTGATCTTCAAATACCTAAGTAGCAGTAAACATTGTGCCAATGTGCCAAATATCGTTTGCACTTTCCCCTTAAATGGATTTTCGAACAATGTGTATCATATAAGATAGCCCGATTGATATTCTGGTGGATTTTGACTGGTATTTCTAGAGAAAAGTTTTAAAATATTGATTTCACTAATAATGATTGATATGATTGTAAAATTGAATGGAGGAACCCAAGAGAAACATTCGTCCGTTCATTTAAAATCCGTTCAGGCATTCAAACGTTCGATTTTGAATGTGCGTTCACGAACGGCGTTCGTTTTTTCGTTCCATCCACAACCCTGCTTCTAGTCAAATCAATGACGTAGACTTATAATCTAACAAGACATCTTGGAAATGGCCAATAACAACTACATAATACAAAAAAATCTCCGTAAAAATACAGAATAATAGTATGGAAATCAAAACGTGTTATACTAAAGAGAAAGGTTATTTCAATGGCTTACAATCCGACCTAATTTTCAGCTATGACTCAAAAGTATTATTTCAACATTTTCCAAGTCCTCTCATACGAGATTAAGGACATGAAATGAAATGAGAGCAAAATTTAAGGATTAAAAATATTTTCGCCGTAAGGAAGATACTTTATGACTGATTCTCAGGCTACACTGATATATATAGATATATATATATATATATATATAATATAATATGTTATATATATATACATATATACACATATATACATTTATTTATACATATATATATTCAGACAATGCCAAAATATACCTTATTTTCCTTTCATTGATTCCATTTGAACATTATTCATTAGACTGGTATGCAGGGATGTTACGTCAAACAACATTTTTGAATATTTTGACTTTGACCCTCTTAAAGATATTTTAGGGATCACACAGAAGCACAAATGAATTTGAAATAAAAAGCATATTTATAAAAAAATGTGATATAAAAGCTTATAAAAATGTACATAATGAAGTGTATTAGAATATGGCTCACATTGGCTTCCAACTGTATTTAGCTTATCCCATGGATACAATTTTTGATTAAGTGACTATGCCTTTCCACCTGAAATATTTATGAATATTGCGTCCATAAGCTATACGATACAAGGATATTTTTTTTCTCTCTTTAGCTAAATGTCGCTAGGCGTTTTCGCTTTTTCACAAGAATTGCGTTTAACATTATTGTGCAAGATGATTTAGTGCTGGAATCAAGTCGAAATTATTAAATTGCTCTTACGACATCCCAAATGTGTAGTATTGTCATTGCTATGGCTATTGGAACGGATAAAATATAAATGTTTTACCTATTACACTAAAATAGTTATTCTTTCAGAGATCTAAATGTTTTATGACACGTTAGAGTAAACTATCATCGGGTATGGGATGTTTGATATTGATTTAAACAGTTTTTAATCCAGATCAAACCAAAAATTAACACTAGAAATAACCTCTCCTATAACGTTCAAAATTCGTAACAAGATTTATTTTTTAAAGTCAAAAACTTGAAGGAAATTACCATTGTATCTCTGCCTTAAGCTTTAAATGAAAGTGGGACATCAAAAGCTTTTTGATCATATTTTTTAGTATATCTTGGCTTCGTTTAGTTTATTTATCCTCTAGAGGCGTTATTGATGATGTAGCTAAGTAAATAAATGCGTAGGAATTTTGGGATATATCAAGTGTCCTAGTGGCGTATTAGCGACGTAGACTTAAACAATTATTTAACAACATTGAGATGTCTATTGCTCCGCGGAACTCTGCTCGATACTCCAGTAGTCTACAGTAGATTGGAGAACGACATACAAAGAACAGACCAGAGGGACAGTTAGGAGTCATTTCCCCCATTTCATTTCGTCCAAGACTCCGAGGCATTTTAACTTCAATCATCTGTAATTACAACTGTGGATGATCACATGAAACCTCATCGCCTTGGTTATCTATAGAACATTGAGGCTGTGGATTATTTTAATACCGACTTGACATAGAAGAGAAAAAAAACTGAAAGCATAGAGACATCTCTCTGGCCTCTCTTTTATTATAATATTAAACCTCTCCCCTTTTTCATAACAAAGCTGTTATTATTATTATTGCGTTACATTAAACAGCTTCAGTTATTTAACTCTAGAGGAGAAACCTTGATACGGAGTTCCCCCCTGTGTTCTGAGTCACTTATTCGACAGGATTCCTGGACGAGTGGAACTCCATCGTCTCTTGTCTGGACTGACTTGTTCTTATAGTAAGTAGTTCAATGTCTCCCTCGTCACGGAAGGCTCTCTAGGCTTCTTCTCAAAGCTTATAATTCTATTAGCATTTTTCTGGCCGATTTGATGACGAAAGTGAAGGAGGAAGACAGTAAGACCGCCCCTCCTAATTCATCTAGAAGATAAAAGAAACAACGCATCAAAATGTATTGAATTTTAGTAATAAATGTAAAAAATAATAAAATAATTAGTAAAAAATCTGTTATGAAAAAGGGAGAGGTTTGTGAGGTTTAATACTAAATAAAAGAGAGGCCAGAGAGATGTCTCTATGTTTTCAGTTTTTTTCTCTTTCTATGTCAAGTCGGTATTAAAATCATCCACAGCCAAACATTGAAGTAAGCTCGAATGTGTTCTGATGACATTGAATTAAACTCTGAAATATTAGTATCGTTGTGAAAATAAGTTAAAATATGGGAGTAATAGTAATAGTGAATACAATTATTTAAAAGGATGTGATGAATGAGATCGAAAACTACCCGGTATGACTTCATATTTTTTTATCCCAAAGCGACATCTGCTGTGCAAAAAGACATAATTGATCCAATGGAAATCTATCCAAGCTAACTGCCTGGATGCGCCACTTTCCTTTTAGGTTTAGCTCTGCCATACAAGACCTCAAAAACAAGCTTGTGAGTGGAAAGCAATATTGAACGTGGCATCACGGAACATTCTGTTCTTTATTAAGAAAATCTATATTTTAAATATCATGAACGCTCAAAGAACTGAAAAAATAACTCCCGTTCAAATTTAGATTGGGTACGATTGTATCCACAGAATCAGTTTAATGTGTAAGGAACACAATTTATTTGCAAACGATGAACGAATAAAAATATCAGAACGAGCCTCTTCTATGATTACAAGCAGGGACATGCAATGACTAAAATCCCTACAGTAAGTGTACATACTTAATCTTGATTCTGGAAATCAGTGAGAACGTCAGTTTCTCATCTATCATACGTCATTGATGGTAAGCATCTATAATTTTCTTAACAATTAAGTATTATTTAATTTGTCAATTTTAATTTTAATGCAATTATAATTTTATGTTCACACGATCCACCTCTGGAATTGATTTTGAGTTATCTAATGCATGTTTGATGTCCCAAAGCGGTTACATTTTTTTATTTTTTCCTGAAAGATTTGACGACTCTCCGAAATCATCTGGCGGCCCACATCCAAGTTGGGGCCCAAAGGTTGAGAAGGATTTCTCAAAAACTCAAACAAATTATATATTTGTGGACCCCTTGGGTCAATTAAGCGATTAGAAAATTAGATTGAGGAACTGTGGGCGTATGAATGAGCAGTTACGCAACACTGCAAGTCTTTTTAGTTGTGATTCTCTCCACGTCTTGTTATATAATAATAACAATAATAGAAGCACATATTTATACTTACACGCACGCAGTCCAGCAAGTTCAAACACACACACTTATTTTAGCTTCGTCGTCCTTAATGAGATGTCTCTAATATATGAATATAGCAGGATATAGAAAATAAGGCAGATTTATTTGATATATCAACACACTCCAAATCATAAAAATATAAAAAATAACACACATACAAGAGCTTATTGAAAAGTGCAAAGGCGATTGTGCAAGAGACCTTTTCCAGCACTTTTTAACATATGGACCCCACAGTGGTCATTGCGTGACTAATTTAATCGAACCCGTATAAGGTAGCTGACCATGTTCACGGAATAAAAATAGTTGAACAGCCATTTTATGGAGATATTATTAAATAAGTAACGCAACCTCTCGACAACTTTCATGTTTCTTCCATGTTAAAAATGGCCTTTTCCCATTAAATTAGTTGAAAGTCCAGAGGATGATCACTGTTAATTTTTTTTAAAGAAGGACGTGATCAATGTAGCAACTGGGTTTTAAAAAAAGAACATGAATGCATTTTTTTATAAGAGTAAAAATTGTTTATTTTTTTAAAAAGGAAGAAAGCAGCACTGTGTTGAAAAAAAAAAGTCAGAAATGAACTTCCAAATCGAAGAAGATTTTGGCAAAGAGAGAGAAAGAGAGATAGGTGATAGAGTCCTGCCTTCTTCATAAATACGACAAAAAACATATGACAGAAACGCTGTTGCAATGATGACGATGGTTCCTCGAGTTTTATTCGGATGAGATAATATCGCAATGATTGGGACCATTTTTCTTCTTCTTCTTTGATTATGAAGTGTTTTGGGGGGGAGGGCAAAATAATAATAATAATATAGAATAAGCATAGAGGTTGTGGTGAGTGTTGTGAGAAAATATAAGAGGACAGCTTCTTTGAAGCATCCTTTCCGCATGATGAGTGGAATAGAGGAATTAGGAGATTTGTCCCATGAGATCCCCCATGTCCACGTGTCCCCCGGTGACTCGTGTGTTAGGCCTTCGGATGTCCATTCCAGCTTGTTCAGACGAAGGATCCACAGCAGAGCCAAGACCCCAGGCCTCACAATGCGCAATGTCAAACTGGCTTGGAATGATTCCGCTGGGCAAGTCGTAGGTATCAATGTCTGAGTTATACTCCCCCAGAGAGATCTGTGGCAATACCCAGGCCCAGGCTGTTTGGTCGCCCTCCAAGGCCAAACCGCGACTCTGAGCCAAAGAGGAATCGCTCGTTCTTACCCGTGGAGTAGAAGCAGGCCATCTTGGGCTTGATGACGAAGATGAAGGAGTCCCCGTTTCCAGACCATCCTCCTTCGGTGTCTCCCCAGGAGGTGGAAGCAAATGCTCCAAAGGTGTGCCCCTCCTCCGTCTGAATGATGAGGAGCGTGGGGCCCTGGTAGACAAGGCGTTGTGCGAATTCGGAGGGGTCGTGCTTCTTCGTGCTGAAGAGGAAACGCCACTTCTTCCGGAGCTCCAGGAGGATGTTCGTGTTGAGGAAGAGGATAGAGGCGTTGTTGAGGATGGAGCAGTCCTCCTCGAAGCCCTCCGGTGTGGGGATCAGGGGAGCATCGTCCTCGTCACCAGCATCATCGTCCTTCACGTCAAAGATGTCATCAAAGACACCCTTCTGAATCTTTCCGATCTCAGGATGCTTTCCGAACCATCCTTTCACATCATCCTTGCCTGTTTTCTTGTTGCTCTTACTGCCTCCATCCTCATCGTCATCAAGACGATCCTTATCCTTCTTCCCGGGATCAATGAGATCCCGAATGAGATGATCCCCAAAGGCACCAATGGAGTCATCGCTCTTCCCCGCGTCGGGATTGGCTTTGCCCCAGTCCTGAAGGGCGGGATCGCTCTTGGTCTTAATGTTGAAGAAGGACTTGACCAGGCCAAGGATGATGTTGAGGATGTCGTTAGAGCCACCGGAGCCTCCTCCACCGCCGAGGAGGTTGAGGAATCCGTCCAGTCCGCCCATGGAGCCTCCAGAGGACTGCGTTGTGAGTGCACCCGCGGCACTCATGAGGGAACCAAAGTCGAATCCCCCTCCGCCGCCACCACCGCCGCCGCTCTTCTTGCCCTGTATCATGTTGAGCACGGCGTCCACGAGGGATGGGTCCAGACCCTTTTGAATGGCCAAGTCCCTAAATCCTCCCAGGGATCCGCCCAGGGTGCTGAAGAGAGACTTCATCCCTCCCTCTTGCTTCCCGCTGAAGGCCTGCATGATCCCGTCCACGGCCTGATCCTCAAAGCCACCCGAGGCGCCACCTTCGCCTGGGCCCAGATTCAGCTGGTCGATACCCTGCTGGACAAACTTCCCTGCGTCATCTCCACCGACTTCCTTGGCGATACCCGTCGCACCCTTCTTGAAAATCTTCTTGAAAAAGGACCCAAATGGCATGATTCTTCCTGATTGGTGCCTAACTTCTTCTAAGGCGTCGACGTCGTCACACGGGAGCAGATATACTGGAGGAGTAAAAGCACGACTAAGCACTACACACACACACAAACACGCAGAAATAGAAGCTTGAAAAAATTGCAAGGCATGAAAAAACGACTCAAGAAGACAGGAGCTGCTTCTATAATACTATAGCTTCAGCAACAACAAGAGCAAGAAGCTAGCCCAAATCCACGCTCTCCTCCTCTATTTTGCCCTTCAGAAGAGGAAGAATGCCTCCCTCGAACACAAATATGCTGCCTTTCCTTTTTCTCGTGCCTGTACCTTAATGCCATGGAACAAGGTAGGGGGAATAGGAAATCTTTATAGAGGAACATATGACGTCAGTGGACTAAGGTTGTCTTATGGATTGAAGTGTAGGGGATAGTTGACAACATAAAAAGAAGAAAAATATATATACATATATATTTCTTTATCAACTGGTAAATGTGTTACATGCATTCAACTCATATTGTCAGAATTGACATGTACATAGTTATTTCGAATTCATTTATTAAAATTGTGATAGAAATATATACAATGAAGAAATAAAAAAGCTAAAAAACGCTGATTATTTGTAACTGTTTAACTCACTGTTTTGTGTTTTCTTTATATTAATATTTATTCTAATAGCAATTATTTCCTTCTAGACTGTTATGTTAAATAATAAACACTTACTAAATCAAGTATTTCCTTAACAAAGATTTATACTACTATTTAATTTACGTCCTAAATTAATAGATAAATTAAACGATTCACAATATTATGTTGTAATATCTACAGTGGTTTTTTGCTCATGAAATATTAATGAATTTCCTAATGATTGAAGGCATTGAGTTAAACCGATGACGTCATGTATTGAATTTCTTATAGTTCTCTACTCCCAAGCATTGATATTTATCATCTTACCCATCAATAAAGAAATGTGCGAAAATACTTTTAGCCGACGCTATCTGCCTTGTTGCTATTCTTCTATTACACACGCCCAAGGTACGGCTTTTGCTCTCTTCATGAGGATAAAGAGAGAGAAAAAGATAAATATTAGGAAGCGGACATACAATGTATATATATAATTCAACAACGTGAAGACCAAACTCGCTTAATATTCATCAACAGCAGAGAATATGTTTGTCCTCGACAGGGCCAAGCTGTTTGTAGTCTGATAAATCAAATATGATGCCAGGATGACTCAGAGTTTTTATTCCCCACAGATGAACCTTCATTTCAACTCTTCTTACTGTCTTCTTATTTAAAAAAATAAAGAATTGGAGGGCCCATGATTGCAATCATATTAAGTATCATTCAAGTTAGTTCCATTGGAAGTTCTTATTATAGGGAAAAAACGAGATTCTATTGTGCGATTGCAAATAAAAAGAGCACCTTTTTCTTGCTCTTCTCTAACTATGACGAATGCTTTAAATATTCTTCGGATTCTAATTATAGAACATGTCGTGAACCTTACAACAAGGTATGAACAACATATTGGTCTGTGAGGGAATCATGTTGACTTGGACTAAGGAACTCTTGTACAGAGTGTGGAAGTCATGGAAATTGTTCAAAAGACTGACTTCCAGTTTATTCATAAAGCTTTTAGTTTAGTGTATCGATAAAATGTCGTCACCAAAAGCCATCAGGTTAGTTGTAAGTCAATTTAAATGGTCAATTAAAACCTGTTTATAGGTACCAGTACTCAAGGGAATTTAAAAAATGCTGTTATAGAGAATATTAGGATGAAATGGTCGGGGAAAATACGATCTAGGAAGAAATGGCCCAAGATAAAAATAAAAATAATGACTCATGGAAAAATAGCCTAAATAAATATTAGCCCCCTCTAATAGCAACAACAAGGAAATTAAATATCAATAATTTCAAAAATAGGATTATCTTTCCCATTAATCAATTAGAAATAGATTTTGTATAATACTTAGTTGCATTCTATTCAACTACTTGTCTACCCATGTATATGGGTCATTTTACTATTAGTCATTCATTTCCTTTTTTATGTTGGGTCTTTTCTTCCTAGACCATTGTTTCTTGGGTCATTTTTTCCAAGGAAGCCTTTTCCTGGTCCATTTCTTCTGGACACCGTTATAGAGAGATGATCGCAATACACTGAAGATTCATAATACTTTGTTTTTCTTGTGCGGGGGGAAACTTGTGTGTGGCTGTTATAGACAAGGGGCCGCTGACACAGGTTTAACTGTATATATAATATTAATGGTTGTCGTGAACGTTAGACGATTTGTATCGCTGGTCGTAATCCCATATACTAAGCTGAAAGATTTTATTGTTCATGACTTAAAAATATAATATAAACAATGAATCATAGCCAAGTATTTAAACAACTTGCATAATGCAAATATGCCTGAATAAAATAATGATTACTTTTACTATTCATTTGACTTTGGATTCTCTTTATTTTTGGGCGGATTGTAATAAAAATTTAATAGAAAAACGTAGTACACAAAGAAAAGGAAAACATATGGTATAATTATAGATGCCCATATTCTCCCCAGCAACATATGTGACATGATTTATAAATATGACTATATTTGAGTAGTTTGCTGGAAGAGGAAATCCTTGGATGTTCATTGCTCTGAGCTAAAAATATATTGTGAATATATTTGTCTTTTGACGCAATAAAAGATTCACTGTTGCATCAGACACTATGAAATTGATTACATGATTTTTTTTACAATCAACTCTGTTGTCTCTATGACTGAATTGCAGAGCTGCGACACCCGAATGTAAATCGGTATTTAGAACTGGAAATCGTTACCGGATGTGAAGAAGTTGAACTTTGCAAATAAATAAACAACTCTGGAGTTTGAAAGAACATTTAATATTGGACAACGTATAACGAAAGACAGTTAATGGAATAATTTGTTTGCGATTGCCTTCCATTTCCTTAAAAATTCGAGTGTATATATGATTATATAAAAATGACATGTATTAAATTTCAAATAATCTCTAAAAATATTATACTTAATTGTCTTTTGTTATAAATGTCTGATACTAAATGCATATGAATAAGTCACAGAGCAGATATATAAATAATTTCTCTTTCTTTCTTTTCTACCGCACCGATCGATATTAGGTATTCGGTAGATATATAATAAAATCTACCGAATACCGAATCGGCGGTACCCAAATCCCAGCTTTGCTAAATGGCATAAATAATTATGATGAACATGCGGGCACTGACGTCAACACTTAGATTTACAGAAGGGATTTAGAAGGGATCTCGATAGCCGTGCGTGCTAAGGCGTGTTCAACTCTCAATGTTGGGGGCGCAGGTTCGAATCCCGAGAGGGGATGGTCATTTTGGTCTACCTCATTGATAAGATCCTAGGTTCGATAGACTAATTTTAACGCTATAATGCTTATTTATATCCTATCGGATGCAATTCTATCGAACCATATAGGCAAAAAAAAAAAAAAAAAAAAAAAAAACAGTTAGATTTACAGGATCAGGTTTAGGCACCCTTACCAGGCCACCGAGTGACGTAAGCCCGCCCACCCACTGAGTGACGTGGGCCCAATTTTTTATGAATTGCCAACTGTGCCCCCCCCCCCCCAATAAACAACTGTACAGCCCCCCCCCCCCCAAAAAAAAAAAAAGCCTGGGCCTGTTGCCGGGCCTGCCATTACCATAGGATTTATGTTTCTAAATCTGAGATATGACGTCATTGTCTCTCAGAGCCTCACCACACGTCCCTTATTATTGATGAAGGTGGCAAAAATGCGTGCCAAATATTTGCCAGGGTTCCCTAGTCTCACGCATTTATGCGTGGGATCCCCGACCTATATAATAACTGTATACACATAATAAATGGAGGGAGGAGCTATGTCGGAGTCAGCAACTGATGAAACAAAGAAGAGAAGGAAGGAATGCTTACTATTATTCCTTGAACAAAGTCTCATCAACAAGTGGTATGTAGCAGTACCTAAATTAGGAGAGTCTGAACGCATGACTGCCGATTCATAACATGGGGCTGAGGAATCTCATAACAAACAGACTTTCATAAGATAGATAGGAATGGAGAGGAGTGCCTGTTTACAACTGCTTTATTAAAGAGGGACGTTAAGGGAGATATACATAGGAGGGGTGGTGAGGGAATGGGTACAGTTAAGGCAGGTGGATCGTGTACATCAACTTTCACCTACTTTTAATGTATATGTTGGCTTCAAATTTACAATGGGGGAGGGTGTGTGGTATGGGTAATAGTTTAGGGCAGAGTGATACGTTGTATACAATGCACTTTCACATAACTGTTAAGGTTGTGGTGACTATATGTCCGCACCATCCCTTACCACCGTTTATTAGAATGAGGAATTGGGGGGGGGGGGGGTAGTAGTAATTAACATTATCAGTAGTTGGGGGGGGGGGGGGTTGTAGAATGGGAAATAGGCGTATTACTTATTAATTTACAATATTAAGGTGATTGTAGTTGTGTATCTTATTGTCTTCGTTTATTCGAACTAAGATGAGTCTCGTCGCTGTCTCCGGTTCAATCTGATGGTCGGTTGGTTCGTTGGTGTAGTTTCCTTGCTGGCGCCTGGTTGATGGTGACTTTGTTTTCGAACTGTTGTTTTTCTGAAATTTCTTTTCCTTTTTCTAAACAGAATATTGTGAACCTGATTAGTGTTAGAATTAATTAATTTGTGTAGCTTAAGAGGGAATGGATAGTTTTCTGTGGTATGGCAGTGTTTCATTGTTTTTTCTTTCAGATGTGAACCCATTTTTTCTAGAAGGTTTTGTCTGGGCTCGGGTATGTGAATCGTGTTGGCTGTAAGGTAGAGTGTTAGTTGCGAAGTTCTTGTCTTCCAGTGCTCAGGACTTCGGGCGAGAGAGTTTTGTGCGTTATTCAGTAGTATTTATGGAGGAGATGTTTACTGTCGGACTCTTAAAGCGTGTCTCTGAAAGTCGAGCTTATATCAGATATACCCTGATAGTCGGATACCGTGGTGTGAAATGTGCAATTTCCATCTAGATGTATTAGTCTATGACCTTGATGTGTCGTGGTATGTGGTGCCGATTCGGCAGGCTTAGGAGGGTTGTTGGGGTTGGCTAGTGAGAATGTATAAAAGGACATCAGAGACCTGGATTGCGGATTCTTTTGTAGTTTGGGAAGTTTACAATTGTAAGTATGCCAGTGTCATTGCCTTTAGTAGCGGTTTCATTAAACAATGTGAGATGCGGGATATTTATATGTATATGGTTTTGATAGCAAAGGTAACGTCGTTGTTTTCTATGCAATTGTCTAGGTTTTTTAAAGTTTGGAAGAGAAGTATCATGAGATACTTCTCTGATAGCAAGGTATTGCTCAGTTAGATGAATATGGTCAGTTATGCTTATTGACATTTATTGGTCTTTATATTGGCGCCCAGAATTAAAAAAGTTTGAGACTGCCTTCTCTTCTATAGATTGGTATGACGACTATAAAATGTAGTGTTTCGGAGCCTCGTTCGTAGAAGACGTCGGTTTCGCTGGTGAAAGACTCGTATTATGCGAGTTGAAAAAAGTCCTATTCGTATCAGTTGTGAAATAGGTTTTGGGTGCATTCTCTCCGAGTGTTATTCTTCGTGGTCTTGATATTGCTTTGGGTGCAGTCTTTTGTCCAGTGCCCTTACAGAGCGATTTGTTCTAATTTCTGGATTGGTGTTGACATTTTTGATGATATTGATAGCTGTAATTACTGTTTCTATTAAGTGTCTGCTATTGTATTTCATCTATTTTTGAATATTTTTGCGTAATGATTCTACTGATTTGTTATCCGTTATGGAGGTCGGCCCGTTTGGAGAAGCATTATGCGCATGGTTTTCCATGTCGTCGTTTAGGATTTGTTGGTTACGTGGTTTCTTTCGGCTGCAATTAGTGCGGCTCCGGATATGATAAATAGGAGGGTTACGGTGAAGATCGTGATGATCCATCGTTTCTTTTTTATAATGTGTCGGGGAAGTGTCGAGCATATTCTCTGTTTCCGGGTTTCGTCGTTGTATCGGTCCATGACGAATCTGAGAAAATCTTTATTTATCTTGTTGTTGCAACATCACTGAGGAGGGTATTTTCAGGTCTTGGATTGTATTTGAGTATATTACGCTTCGCTTGAACTCGAGCATGTGAAGGTTAAGTCAGAGATATCTGTGATTATGAATTTTATTTGTAAAGATCCCGTAGATGTTGTCGATCGTGCTGAATTGTGAAAATTTGTTTATCCTGTTGTACTTGTTTGGTATAAGCCACAGAGTGTGACCGTATAGAAGACCGATGTTCATTTTGTTGGGGGTATCTATGGATGAGTATTGACTTTTAGTTATGGTATTTACGGATTTATTTACATATGTATTATCTTTATTTATTATTTATATACGTTTTGACAATAAGTTATGTATGTTTGGGGGTATCGGCCTATGGATTTGTGAGTGGTTTTGAGAATTTATTTATTTATATGTTTCCAATATATATATATATTATATATTTTTGGATCATTAATCTTGTGTTTTGAATAGTTCTTTCATAATGTGCCGTTGTACTGCGGGTTTGTATTCTGCTGGTTACGACGGTAGTTTTGTTTTTTTTCTTTTTGGGGCTATGTATGGTGATGCGTGGTAGGTTGTGTGCATTTAGTTGGGTTGGGCTGGCTCGATATAGTAGAATTTGTTACTGCTGTATTTGAGTGTCGGTCGCAGTTCTCGAGTTTTTCATTTTCCTCTGGTCCCTCTGAATTCTATTCTGTGTCGTTTTGGTTTGGGTTTCTTCTATCCTTGAAAAAAAATGTTTTAAGTTTGACTGTGTTTATTTTATTTCTTTGAGGAGGGGGATATTTGTATAGTACAGGTTGGGGATTTGTTGTCTGTTTGTGTAATGATATAGGGCCCTGCCCACACTGATTCCAGTTTCGGTCCTAGTGATGTGCGTTCGTGATGTTCCTTCTTTCTTAAGACTAAATCTCCTATTTCAAATTGTTTTTCTGCAGTCTTTTTATTGTAGTATCTAGTCAGTCCTTCTCTAGCCTTGCTTAACTGTGCTTGTGGAGCCTTGAGGCCCATATTAATCTCATCATTTGCGTGTTTGTTTGTCGTTTGTGGACTTCTTCGCAAAGTCTACAAGATAATCGAAAGGTGAGTTCGGACAGTTATAAAATACCGCGTATACGGGGAGAGTGAGGTGGTGATCTTTGCCATGTTGTATTGTAGGCCAGTTGAGCAAAAGGTAGTGAGTTTTGCCCATTCTGATTTTGCTCCATTGATAATATTTGATGAAAGGGTATATTGTCCTGGTTTAGTCTTTCTGAAAGCCCGTTTTGTTTGGGGGTGGTAAGTGTTGATTTTAGGTGTTGAGTATTCCCATAGCCTTGTTTGTCAGTTCTATAGTGATTGGTATATTCTGTACGTTGTCGGTGACGAGAAAATTGGGAGTCCGAAATTTTTGATCCAGTATTTAATAATGCGTCCACTATTTCTGTGGCTGTTTTTGTTTTTAACGGTACAAAGACGGCATAGTTTATATATGCGTCGATTATATTCATTATGTATCGAAAGCCATTTGAGGGTGTTGATATTAGAACTAGTTAAGTCGGAGTGGATTCTTTCGTTAAATTTGCAAGGGATCCATAATGGTTTTAGGGCATTTTTTTGGTGGACCTTTTTGTTAAACTGGCATTGTCTACAAGTTTTTATATAATCTGCGACGTGTTTTGCGTCTTGTGGTATATGAAGTATTCTCTGACCTTTTTAATGTGGGTAGTATCCTCTATGACCTCCCAACACGGGGTTATCATGATAAATTTTCATGACTTTTGTCTAAGACTTTCTGGGATCACGATTTTGTGTTGGTTTGTCGATTTGAGCATAAGTATATTGTTGTATAGGGTAAAGGGTTGTTCCTTGGTTTTGTTTGTAAGCAGGTTATTATAGATTGGTCCCCATTTATTGTCATTTTTTGGGCTTCTATGAGCTCCTCTGCTTCGAGTTGGATAATTTCCTCCATGTTCGATGCAGATATTTCGGTTTCAAGGGTTATTGCTGCTATGTTGCGCGGAAAAGAAATCTGGGGCGCTCATTTCTGATCCTGGTTTGTAATGTTTGTAAAATTGTATGGCAGTGTTTTGTCTTGCAGTCTTTTGAAGGGTTTTTGCCTTTATTTTATTCAATTCGTTGTGATTGGTTATGGTCGGTAAAGACTTTAAATGTTGTTCGTCCGTACAAGTAATTATGAAAAATATTCCAGACCGAAAACGATGGCTGCCATTTTCCATCATGGTGCACTATAATTCAGTTCTGATTTACAGGGAGTTTTTTGAGGCGTAGCCTATGACATATAGTTTGCCATTTTTTCTTTGATATGTGTTGCCCCTAGACCTGGGGGTGTATTTTCGTTGTATTTCCCGTTGCAGCTCGGTATAAAGTTCATAATCGAACCCTTCTTCAGGTAGGGCTAGATTGGGGCAGAAAGTAGTTTTTCTTTTAAGTTGATGAACGCGTTATGAGCACATTCGGGTAGGTCACCCTTAGAATAATACTATTTGTTCTTGTTAACTGCGATAATGGAGCTGCAATTGTTGAAAAGTTTTTGATGTGATGGCGAAAGAAGTTTGCTAGACCTAAGACTGTCTAATTTTTCTTATTGTGTTAGGTGGTTGTATTGTGGCCAATGCCTTTTTTTTTTCGTTGGTTATTCCTATTCCGTGTTTGGAAATTTGAAAGCCAGATATTCAACCTTGTTTGCACCGAAGTTGCATTTTTTGGGGTTGAGTTTCAAATTTTCTTTTCGTAATATACTAAAAACTTTTTCGAGGTCTTTATTTGTTGTTGGTGGTTTTTTGTAAAACACAAGATGTCGTCTATATAAGTGATTATTCTAGGGATACCGGAGAAAATTACGTCCATTAGTGCAGAGAAACTACTGGTTGCTCCGTGTGAACCGAAGCATGAAACTTTGAATTGAAATTGACCCATTGTGGGTACTGTGAAAGCTGTGTATGGTCGACTACTAGGATCTAAATTTTGTTGGTGGAAGCCACTTTGCAAATCCATAGTTGAAAATACAGTGGACATTCTTTTGATATAATATCAATGCAGGAACGAAGATCTTAATGGAGTAAAGTCTTGGATAGTGAGTTTGTTGATCTTTCGTAAATCTATTACGGGTCTCCATTTGCCATTCTTTTTCTTGACGCAGAATATTGGTGAGTTATATCTTGATCTTGCTGCCTCTATTAACCCAGTGTCCAGTAGCTTTTACATATTCTTGTATGAGGTCTTGATGCATAATGGGTATGGGAAATTGCTTTGTATAAACAGGGTGCTTGTTGATAATGATATTCTGTGGCTTATTGTATCTGTCCATCCTATATCTGTGTCAGTTTTTGAGAGATATCTAATTTGGTAAGCAAGTGTTTATATTGATCTTCCCCACTGTGGGGTGCCGATATTTGTATTTCATTTAAGGATATGTTTGCTGAAGTATTTTGTTTATTTGAGTTGTCATGCCGTTTATCATATCAATGTTTACGTTGCTCGGGGTCTTTGTATAGGAAGCTTCGCCGATTTCTTCATTTCGTTCGAATTTTAATTATTGAAGGGTTTGTGTTTATTACCACATATGTGTCCGTGTCCTTTCTCGTCGTATGAACAGATAGAGTGATAATGCGTACTCCGTTCCTGGTTCCCTTCGGTGGTCATCATTGATTGATTTCCATTCTTGGCGGTTACTTCGAGAATTTTGACGGATATGCTGGGATGGTTTTGCGCTCTTCGTGCCCGATTGTGCCTCCGTGTCCTATTGAGTGTACGTTCTTGTGGAAGTTCACCTCTGAGCCGTGGATGCAGATGTCGTGTTTGGTGGAAGTCCGTGCCGAGTATGACTCTGATGCTAGGTTTGGGAAACAGACACAGGGTGAGTAAATTCGTTATTATTTATTGAGAATGTTATTGAGTACTTCCCTGACGTGATGAGAGAGCTTCCATTGCTGTACGAAAGGAATATGCGTTATTATTCGCAATTCTTTCGTTTGCAGCTTTTGGAGGCAGTCTCTTTGATGCAGGACACGGAGGCACCGGAGTCGAAGAGCGCATATATTGGTTTCCATTTTGCCCTTTTTAGTAGACTGCGGTCGATGTGCTGCCATTTCTGATACTGTTAATAACTTTATGGAGTGATAGGTGCAGCTTGTCATCCACCATTTTGAAAAAAACCGTTCTTCATTAAGTGCTTGGTTAGCTGTAGTCTTGGCTTGTGTTTCGATTTCATCGACAGATCGGTAACATTTTTTCCTTTTTATGGTATCCCCATTTGTTACAGTATGTACAAAATACTTTCTTCTCTCTTCTTCGTCTCTGGTTGTTATTGAATCTGGTCGACCTCTTCCTCTCCCTCTCCGTTTAGAACCTCTGGGGTTTGTATTTAGCCTATGGCTTGAATATTTGTTGTGTGGCCTTGGGTCGGTGGTGAGGACGGGCGTCGATGGGAGTAGATAGGTTAATTGTTCTTACTTCTACTCTATTTTTATCATAGACGTCGATAGGGGTTCCTTGTGCTTGTGGTCGACGTTTTGTTTTAAGGAGTTTTTGTAGTTCCATGGGAAATTCGTTTAATATTATGAGCCGGACAGAAGTCTTTTATGCTTGGATAAGCAGTTAATTTCCTGGGTGAGTCAGCGTGTTTCATCGCGTCGTTTAGTTCTGGATGGACCTATAATTTTGACCGATCATTCTCAAGTATACTGGGTGATGATTCTTGGTCTGAGAGGTTCCTTTGTTCCCGGTCCTTTCCACCCAATTAAGGATTTAGGGATTAGATCTTGATATCTTGTCAGAAGATCGGTTTTCATTTCTTCCAGCTT
>CP045894.1:7577375-7607853 GCA_013387185.1 Caligus rogercresseyi
CTCTAGAGATGACGGATCCTAAAGTTTTTTTCTTTCAATACTGCTTGTCGACGTTTGCTTTATAATGTTATCTTTTTTAACTAAAAGTGTTTCTAAATTATTGGTTAGACTCTACAAAGATGAACTAATAAATTTCATATTTGAGTTCCCAGATATATATAGACATAAACAAGTATATTTATTTGCCATAGTGAATATATTAGAGGCTATTTAAAAGACGTCAGTAACCTATCAAAGTGATAAGAATAATCAATCTAAAAATATTTGTTTTCTTAAACCTTGAAGTTGAAGTCTGAAGAGCATCAACGAATGAAATTAAAATTATCGAAAGTAAATGACAAAAATTCTTAATTGCATTTTAGCAATTCAATTTTAACATTAACTTTGATCTTATTACATATTGTTAGATAGTCGAGGACAGAAGACATACGCTACCAAAACAAATAAGAATAAAGAGTGTTTCTTAGATTTGCGTCAGGCATCCTCTCAAAATTTTACGTTGTCTCTGACGCATTTATAATCCATTATATACGTCATTGTTGACAAGAGATATGTTTTTTTGACATATAACTCTTCTACTTATTAAATTGACATGATTTTGTGTGTAGCCAAAATAGTAAAGCTGGTTAAAAGCTTTCATTTGGTATGTTTGGTGTTCTAAAAATCGCTATATTTAAGCGATATAGCAAATACATCTTTGCACGTACTCTCCCAAAAATTGATCCTTGATAGGAGATTATGACAATACCAATTGGTAACGGCTGTTACTGTTAGCTGGATAGAGAAATAAAGAAAGAAAAGAAGGAGGAGAGAAGAGAGGTAAAATTACTCTATCCCTTCTCTTTCTATCCTGCTAACGAGTTAACAGCCGTTACCAAGTGGTAATTGTTATAGTCGCATTCATATCAAAAGATCATTTTTTTGGGGAGAGTACGTGCAAAATGTATTTGCGTATATCTCTTCGTTAGAGAGATTCCCATTCACTCGGTCTTTTTCGCTTCGAAGAAGCTCCCCCGCCTCTCTTCGTGAATGGAAGCCTATTCCTCGTCGGACTTCGTTAGAGAGCTTCCCATCCCTCGTCTGAAAAAGGGTTTGGGGCTTTCAGCAAAACTTTTAGCTGGTACAAGGCCGACTTGAGGGCGTCTAGAACTTAAAGGATGTAGTTGGCCACTCTAGTGCGAAGAGAAGGAACTCTTTGGACGAAGAACGAGGGATGGGAAGGTCTCTAACGAAGTCTGAGAGGGGTAGGACTCCATTCACGAGGAGGAGGGACGGGTGAGTCAGTCTAACGAAGATGGGAGGGATGGGAAGCTCTCTAACGATAGTCCGACAGAGGTAAGCGGGATCCATTCACGAAGAGGAGGGAGGAGAGCTCTCTAACGAAGATGAAGGGAAAGGAACTCCTTTGACTGACCGAGACCGACGAGGGGTAGGATCCACTCACGAAGTCGAGGGATGAGGGGAATGTGTCTCTTAATGGGAGGGAGGGAGGAGACTCGTTTCTTGGTGTCCAAGGCATTTATCCCGGAGTCCCGGGAAGATAGAAGGAGGGATGGAGGAGGAAGGAAGGGATCGAGGGATCTCCAACAAGTTTGAAATCTAGGCCAGAATGCTTTCATGACACCCAAAAATAGATTCCCAACTATGACAGTGGAGGCTCTAATATTTGACGATTGTGATGTGACGTCACTCTTGATCTCTCCCCCCCCCCCCCTCACCCCCCCCTCGATGGTTTATGAATGTGTATATAAGGCTGCGTTGTTTAAGCCGTTTGTAAATAATTTATTCTGTGGAAAATAGCTCTATCGCTGTCCATGAGCACAGTTGTATCATCAGTCCGTCAATTGATACATAGTTCATTGGTGAGCCTTGCATTGCTCATGAGGTCAATGCAACTTCTCTGCCGCCCAGAGTATATATATTATTTAAGGGAATGCGTGTCACTAAGCCGTCAAATATACGACCTAGTATTGAACTAGTTATTATGTATTATGGATTTATAAAAACTATTTGCAAACTTTCCCATCCTTACGTCAAGAAACTTTGTTTCTATGGGGACAGATCCTGTTTGTCCTCATTTGCAAAATCTAGAGCAACTAATAGGTTCTTTTAAATTCAAAGCTCTTATAGCTAAGAGGTTAGCTTCACTCTCCTATCAGTCCGTGGGAGGTAAGGACAATCATCCTAGCGGCAGTGGCGGCTAGATACCTGGCGTTGGACCTCAAGATCCCCTTTGTCATCGATGGAAAGTTTGGCAGCAGACGAAATTAGGTCTTCCCCTCATGTTCCCTCCCATATGGATAATTAATCAAAAAACTTTTACATAAATTTAAAGTTTTTAAATAGGAATATTTATATATGTTTTTAGTATGGCAAGTTGTTTTATTATAATTGTGTCTTAGTTTTTGTTCATATGTGATGTTAAAATTTTAGCTAAATTGTACTTTCGTACACCGCCTCCATATTTTAGGGACTCATGGTATATTTTTATTATTTTGGAAGGGAATGGGAGAGGAAAAAAAAGAAAAAGAAAGAGGGAGACTTAGAGAGATGGAATAAGAGAGAGACACAGAGAGAGAGTCACACAGATATAGACACACAGATAGAGAAAGGCACAGAGAGAGAGAGATAATTAACTCACTCCCATTCTGAAGAGTCTCGGGATCGAGAAATAGTGACTTTACGCATAAAAGTGGAATCTTTGGGCACCTGGATCGTAAAAAGAGGAAGTTCCTCATGACCTATTCCTACTCATTCGTCTTCAAATATCTACCCTCCCTCCATCCCCCTCTTCCGGATCTGTCTCGGATGACTACGGAGACTCCACTCATGAACCCTCCTTCTACACGTGTCTTGGACTCGAACGTCTAGAAGAAGAAGTCTCTCAGGCATTGCTCTTCCTCCCTCCGGGTCTCAGATGACTACGGAGACTCCACTCATGAACTCTCCTTCTACACATTCCTTGGACTCGAACGTCTAGAAGAAGAAGTCTCTCAGGCATTGCCCTTCCTCAAGAAACAATGAAGGAGTCCTCCTCACCCTTCGAGTCTCATCTACAAAGGCTCACGATTTAGAAATCAATGTTTAAGATATATTATTCTCCTGATCAGCCTAACATAAGTTTCATTTGTGATTGGATCTTGAAGGGAGACTCCCTTATGAATTCACCCTAAGTCTCGCAAAATATGTATATGACATTATAAACGGAGCATTCGCCTCCATCCCACTCTCCGGATCTGTCTCGGATGACTACGGAGACTCCACTCATGAACCCTCCTTCTACACTTTTCTTGGACTCGTCAATCTAGAAGAAAAAGTCTCTCAGGCATTGCTCTTCCTCAACAAACAAATGAAGGAGTCCTCCTCATCCTCCGAGTCTCATCTAAAAAGTTTAATTATGTTTTTATGCATTAGCATCATTTTATGTACATGTACTTATTTGTGCTTGTATATTCTTGTATGGACTGTTGAATAATAATAAAAATATATATACGACCTAGACTTGAACTAGTTATTAACTATTACTGGATTTATGGAAAATTATTTGCATAGGTTCCCATCCTTTACATCAAGAAACTTTGTTTCTATGGGGAGAGACGTAAGAAATACTAATTGAGAGGCTTATTTTTGAGTTTATTAGTCATGTAGTATTAAATGTATTCCCCCATTAGCAGAATAGTAGCTTCGATTCGTCTTCAAAATGCACGACACAGGATATTTTGGCCCACACAGTATTGACAGCAGTCTACAGGACGTCCATAATGATATGCCACATTTTGGCATGACCTTGGACTCGATGTACAGCCAAAAGGAGAAGTCAAGAAGATTGACATCGGGTGGATTAGGTGGTACATTGTCTTTTCCATAATTCTTAACGTAGCACTGCTTGACTCGAGATACTCTTGCGTCCTTTTGGAGGTATGTGCTGGGGATCTATTTTATTGAAGGCAATGCTGTTGGAGATGTTGTAGTCCTTTGATTCATGACAGTAGATCGGTCCTCCAAGATGTTCCGAAACAACGAAGCCCACAGCATAGGCTTAGTTGTACCATATTCCTTGATGTTTTAGACTGTCCTTCGTGCCATCCTCAATTGCATAGAAATTTCGGTCGCAGACCTTCCAGCATCGTGATAACTTGTATGCGCCTATCGCGTTCTAAATGACTTCTAGCTCGAGGAAGGCAAATTTCAATCCGAAATTTTAAACAGAAGTGAAGAAAATGCTTACCAGAATTAGACATGTAGCGACAAAGAAATAAAAATTATAAAGATACTGTCATAAATTTAGCTTGCGACAGTGTACAAATAGAATCCGTTTACCTGGACAAGACTATTGCACGAAAAAAAAATCGTAATTTATCTTTCGAAGCCGATGATCACGTTGGCGTGATTATATCGCGTGATCACTTTATTTAGAAGCTGTATATGTTTAGCCAAAAGTGTTGGAAAAAACAAGATATCTAATAATATTTTACTGCAGAAGAAAATGATAACAAACATGGTCTTGCTAAGTATGTTGTAATTTCATACATGAAGACAGATTAAAGATATTTAAAATAGACTCTGGACCCTCAGGGTTAAATGGATAATTATAATTTATTTGCATGATTAGAGTTAGGACTTCTTTTTTACATGCCAAAAAATATTTTTTGAAATGAAGTTTTCTAACATTTGCAAATCTACGTTTAAAATTTCATTTTGAGATAAATAAATGAATATTTAAACATATGTCAATAACATAAACGAATCATCAGCTTATGTTTCTTTTCCCCTTAAATGAAGGCTTAACATAGAGATATAAAGATATAGAGAGCTGATTGGATCCAAGGTCTGTATAATAATCTAAAATAAACTAAATGCGTTTCACATATTCATCTCTTTTCATCATTGTGGGATGGCATTACTCGGCTACATGTGGTACGGAACGCAAGGAGAATATAAATAAGGTGAGGCAATGGGAATCGACGTAGGCTATTGCAGGGCGACAGCTGACTTTTTGTTGTGACGTCACAGCTGCTACATTGATTTCTAGTTCAGTTTGTATGTTACACTAATTAGCGTAATTATATAAATATTCTTATTTCCCCCTTTTTTGTATGTACATATGTAAAATTCCATTTTATAGAGTTCCCTGCCTGTCGATAATACATATATATGGACAATAAATACAAAAATTAGTAATAAGCTATCCTCCACTTATCGTGTGTCAACTCATTAGGGTTGGGCAAATCAACAAAAGTTTTTGAAGCCCAGTGGTTTATATGGCCAAATTTTGTGTAGAATCCAAATCTGGCAAAAAAATTGATCTCAGTTGATGTCTTATGTCGCTAACACTCAAAAATTCAAAATGGCTGCCAAAATGACCTAATTTTGGCCAATTTTTATTATTAAATTAAATAGTACTTCCAGCATATCTTTATATTGGTTTTCTTGTTGAAGGAATTAAAAAATAACACTATTAAGTCAATAAATCATTTTTATTAAGAGATTCACAGAATATTTATTAATTTTTTAATACAAATTGGATGTACCAATAGGATTTCAAAATATTAACATGGAGCACCATAACAATAGTTCAGTATCACATATCTATATAACACTTTTCCCTCACACTTAAACATTGTTTGAGCAGTGTGTTTACATTTTAATCAGATCTGACTCTGGCTTGATATAATTCTTAATTGATTGTTTTAGTTCAGCACATGAAAACTTTTCAATTTAAATCTCCCGTCCACTTTGATTCTTCTCATTTGACGAATATCTGGTGCCAGTGTAGCTCTTAAGTAGCCTATCTCTGACAGCAATTGTTTTCTCTGTCAGCCTTTCAATCAAGTCAAGAGAATCTCTTGTAACTGGGCCTTGGTGTCCCTTACACATATCAAGTAACTTCATTGTCCTTTCCGCTTTTTTTTCTTTTGAGCTCATCTTTCTTTATTAGCGCAATTTTTTTGGAGATTTTGACGGTGTGCAAATAGTTGGATTCAACGGTTCTAACAGCGGTTACATTTGTTGACGTTATTGCCCATTTCCATCGTTTCTGCTTTTCATCGTTACTCAGCTTGAGAAGGATGGATATATTAATAACCTATTTGTGATCACATCATTCTTGCAAGAATGAGGGTGAACAGATGTTGATCCTCCACTTGCTGCACAATACAGACATCTAATTTTGCAAATTCTGACTCACAGCCCAAGTTTGTAAGTGGAGCGAACTGTAGTTTGGTTTCATCAATATCAACATACCTTTTCTCACTATTGGCTTGCTGGGAAAATCATTTCTGCCAACTGTCGCTCTAGTGTATCTATCACCTCATCAAGTACCACGCCATAAAGTCTTCTTTGTCCATCATCTGTACATACAATATTATCTCTTTTCCGCTTCAGGTCTAGTAACTTTTGTTGAAGGAATGATCGTATTCCGGCCTAGTTTCGATTTTTTCTTTCTTCTTCATTACCTCGTCCTTCTATCCCCAGAAGATCCATCAAAGGGAAAATGAAATCTCCACCGAGGTTTTCATATATTGGGGCACAGCAAAGAAACCAGTCATTTTGTATGTATGTCGAAACTGCTAATACTAGCTTATTTGCATTGGTATCGACAACAGCGTCAAAGAAATCTTTAACTGACTGTCTACGTGGCAAAAATTATTTGGCAATTTCTGCAATTTTTCCTAATCTATTGACTTTAAAGCTCTGCATCCATCATGCTTGATTCCTTGCGACTTCATCCACGAGGTATACTCATTATATGAGGAAACAGGGGCTAGGGGATAGCAGCTTCGAGATTGCAATCAGTGCTAGAGTGTGAACACTGGATCCTGGAGATGTAAACACCTTTTCACCAACATTTACGTTTAATAAGTTCTGAACACGGATTTTATGCTCGGTGTTTTTAAATTATTTATCGGCTGCAGGATCTGCACCCAATATGATATGAACAGGGCAATTGATAATCTTCTCTTCAGACACACCTAAATGCTGTAGCATCGTAGAACAATCTTCTCCTCGATCTGTCATTCAAAAATCTATGGAGCTTTTGATATGTTCAACATCGTAATCGACTAACAATGCTAGACACTTCAATTTAATTTCATATGATGCAGCACTGTCAGCTCCAGAATGGCTAACATTCACTTTATACCCAGTTGTCATGGTTTTTCGTGATCTACCAGGACCTGAGATAGTGATATGGTCAGCCTTTACTTTGTATAGCTTGTGACCTGCTGCTTTGGTTGTATCATGTAAACCAACCGTAAAAAATCATCACCTTTATGCGACCGTTCATCTGCTACCATCTTATCTCAAAAAGGATTGGTTTAATCATGTTTAAGCTGTTATATTTGCAATCCTTGGCCATACAAACCCCTAGTTAGACATCTTACATGCGGTGTTTGTTGTAAAAATCAAATTTTCACTGAAATTAAGTCATTTTGGCGGCCATTTTGAACTTTTGAGTGTTAACGACATCAAACGTCATCGTATGTCAAAAAATTGTCAGATTTGGAATCTGCATACAATTTGGCCATAGAAACCACGAGGCTTTCATATATTTTCACAAAAAAGGCCAAATTTGCCCAACCCTACATTAAGGATGAAAAGACTTAATAAAATACTATTTCTGTCTCTTTATTTTGTATTGTGTATTTTAAAGCTGTTATCAGCGGGACGGAAATACTGCTTCCCTAATAATCGGCTCAACAAGAACGTCGAGCTCATTCCTAAAAAATATTTTACACATTAACAACACTGAAAATCCCTCTCATTTTATCAAAATATCATTTATTTACAAGACTCAAGTGTTAATCCAATCATATTTAAAGGAAAAAGTTCATTTATACAGACATTATTTCAGCCTCTTAAGCTTCGAGGTTTTTATCTGAACTAGAATGACTCTTGGTTTTTGTCTGTTCATTTATCATGATAATCTAAAATAAACTAAATGCGTTTCACATATTCATCTCTTTTCATCATTGTGGGGTGGCATTACTCGGCTACATGTGGTGCGGAACGCAAGGAGAATATAAATAAGGTGAGGCAATGGAATCGACGTAGGCTATTGCAGGGCGACAGCTGACTTTTTGTTGTGACGTCACAGCTGCTACATTGATTTCTAGTTCAGTTTGTATGTTACACTAATTAGCGTAATTATATCAATATTCTTATTTCCCCCTTTTTGGTATGTACATATGTAAAATTCTATTTTTTATAAATTCCTTTTAATAAATTAAAATCTTGATTGTAAAAAATATTTTATTGTTTGAAAATATTATTTGCTAATACTTAAAATAATGAATACTCATGATTAATAATTTACATAACTAAAAAATTAATACAACATGGGCTCTATACACAAGCACAGAACAGTATTGTAATGAAATGTTTTCAATTTAGAGATAAAGTTGATAATAATTTCTAAATCATACCACTAATAAATAATGTTTTTATTGTAGCATTTGTGACGTCACTAAAATCACCCTTTTGAACAAGAGCATAAGTCAAAGATCTCCTCTTTGACTCACCTTATTTATATTCTCCTTGTGCGGAACGCCTGTGAGGAACTGCAAGAAGCATACACTAGTCAAAATGTGGAAACACTGCATATATAAATTATATGGCACCATTTTGGTAATAAGTAGTACATCTGTTTTACGGTTTTTAATTTAATTGTTTTATTATCATTTCTTATAATTTACGAAATGTTATTTTATTTAAGCACCCGTTTCACTGAATAATAAAAATGTTCCATTCTTCTCATGAATATTTAAGTCTACATTCAATAATGCCGAATATTAAATTTATGAATGGAGATAACTATCATTTTTTGGTTTTTCTGTTCTTTCCGGTAGCTCTCATTATAAATGCTATCAAATCGAAAGAAGCATATTTCTTCAATCAAAGTACAAATCATTGTGGGAACAAATGCATCATTTGACCTTTCTTCAAGTAAAAAATAAGAGGGTTTATAATATTTAAGATTATAAGTTATTGAAGGCAGTACAAGAAACAACACATTGTGACATCTTGAAGAATTTAAATCGACTTTTCCCCCTCATTCACATTTAGTGTGATTCATAATTGTTATTTGTATTATGAGCAAATAAAATTCATCAAAACATCTATCTCATCGTGGAATTGGTGTATATTTGAGCTTTGGCCATGTTTTATACAACTTTAGATAAGCCGTGATTTGATTTACCTTTAAATATGAAATATTTATTTGACTCATTGTTGAAAGAAATAAGTGAACCCCCATCCATTTTGAGAAACCCTATATTTTGAAGAAGCTATGTTAAGACAGACGTAACCTATATCCGATAAAAAACGAAGTATTTCGCGAAAATAATAAACATTTAAAACATGCTCATAGAAATAATTCACAACGATGATTTAGATGAAATATATTAAGAGAGGCGTCTACCGAAAACTGTCGTGGTCATATGTTCACTGGAGTGGCTGTTAAACCAACGTCCAATTTGGACGGCATATCCAAGACGCCGGCTGTGAGAGCATTATGAATGTGTCCTGCAAGTGTCCTCATGACCAAAACGGACCAAAAATGTATCAAAAATAGTTCGTCTAAATCGCAATTACTTTAGTGAAGAAAATAAATAAATTTGACTCTACAGAGACTATTATTTATTTGAAAAATATATATTGAATAATGAAAATGTTTAAATATAGTTTAAAAAATTCATCGATATATTCCCCTTCCGCCGCCATAAATATATCCAGTCGGGGTCGGAATTAGGCGCAGACATCACGGATGTACTTGGCAGGCACTGATACCTTATTAAATGGTTAAGGGTTAATATATTTTTGCTGCATTTTTTTTGCGGCCTGGGCCTCTACGCGTGTCTATATAGAACAGTCCAAAGGATTCAAATTTGGGACCTGGGGATGCCATATATCCTTTGTCCAAAAAGACATATTTTCGTCCAAGGAGGCTTGAGTGGCTTTGGAGATATGTGCAAGAGCCCATCTTGCTGGAAGACATATGGACGATTACCAGCATTTTTAATCCAAGGAATGACTTTTTGGCATATAACATTTATGTAATCTACTGACCCAGGACGGAATCCAGAAGGGAACCAAATTGGTGGTAGGATATCACCTGTGGATGCAACTTCACAAAGCATCAGACGAGAGGCTGGGTGTTATGTAGTTGTATAGGGACCTTCTTGGAGCATCCTTTGTATATCTTCAAAGACAGCAAAGCGATCATTTTGACAATTAATCACGGGTTCGATCGTAAAAGTCTTCTTGTCTGAGGAGGATGTGATACAGCCTCCATTCGACTTTTTGGAGCCTTTGCAGTTTCGCGCTGTTTTTGAGTCAATGATGACTTATCAATAAGTTTAATGCTTTCCCAGCCATATTTTTGACGTCTTTGATCACGGTGGTCTTGGCCCAAATCTTTAGCCAGATATTGACTTGGTTGGGTTGCCTTGAGGTGGTTTTTGATGATAGTGAGGTCAAAAGTTTTCGGGCCGGGGATGACAGGGTGGAAGGTGGTGAACAATATCAAACGTCAAAAGGAAAAACATAATATACATCATCTCACACCGTGATACATCGGTTGACCTACCGTACAGAGCTATTTAGAAAATATCGAAAGGAGTTTGACAAGTACTTTGAATATTATGTTGTAGTGAAGTCTTGAAAATACAATTAAGCCCCTAAAATGATATGTTTTAATTGAATAAATCTAATAAAAATATATCATAATATTTGATCATGAAAGTATTTATCCAAAATATATTTGATCCATCAGTGTAGTAAAATATAACTAATGTACAAATAAATATTTAAAAAATATTAACTGTTGAAAAAAAAAACAGAACATATATTAAAAGGATTTTTAAATTTTTGTTTATGGACATAATACGCATTAGATATCAGAATGAAATATAGGATTGATTGAAGCCACATACGTAATTACAAAAATATATATAATCGTTATAATTTGACCTCTAAATAAGAAGAACGTAATTTGTAAAGAAGAAACGTGACATATATATGTATTATATATATTATATATATATATATATAGATAGATATATATATAGATAGTATATAGATAGATATAGATAATAGAGATAATAGAAGATAGATAGATAGATGATAAATGATAGATAGATAGATAGATAGATAGATAGATAGATAGATAGATAGATAGATAGATAGATAGATAGATATTTAATATGCAGGATTTTACCTTAGTGCATAGATAAAATCTTGTGTAAGTTTGAACAAATCGATAGTTGAAGTTATGAATAGGACATTTATAACCCTTTAAAGCGCTCCGTGAATTGTTATCCGATTTCTTCAAATTTGAAATATAATCATCCTTTAACCTTATTTGAATGTACCCCAAACGAAATTAGCTGACTAAATTCTAAGTCATGTTTTTTGGTATGTTCCCATTTTGGGACGTTGGCGCTTTCAAGTACTACAATTTTGTACATTTTAATATGTTCTTTATTCCTTTATATAAGTATTTTTCAACATTTTTCATCGACATGGAACTTTTAATGTTGTAATAATAGGACTACACCTTGTGCAATCTTCTAAATACCTTTTTACATTGATTATGTATTATTTCTGATATAAGACACACCTTTCTTGAGTACATGATTACAAAAATATTATTCTGTCAAGTCTAGAACTCTGGTGGACTTAGAAGTACGTCCTCCAAGAGGCACTACTTTGACGATATATCAAGTCATATCCTCCTAAATTGTCGATGGCTCATTTTATTGTGGTTGGCCGAATACACGTAAATACTCCCACAGCCGACATTGAGTGGAGGAATAAAAAGATTCCACCGACCGTTTTGAGCATGTATAACTAGTCATAATATTTACCCCACCCATTTCAGAAAATACACTCTAAATTGTCTTCCTGGTTTTGTGTTTTCCGATTAAATATCGAATTCTATGGATATCCATCGGAGCTACACATCATCCAATTTTATAGCCAAATCTTATCTGACTTGTCATGATATAATTTTTTGCACCTAGTATCCACGATATAGGATCATGGATTATCCACGCTAAGTTTTTCGTAAATCCACCACACTGGAAACACATTTTCTTTTGCCATGTCAAGGGTAAAGATTTCAAACTGCTTCATATTTTTCTAATTGGGAGTTGCATATAATTGTAAATGTTCAGTACTTCAACAAGAATGGAGTCTTGATACTGCTATTCGTTCTTTCTGTCTTTCACTAGGTTATCCGCGCTCACTATTCGTTGAAAACCTAGAACCACAATCTCGATTTCCTTACTTTGATGTTTTGATCTCCTCTATAGCACAACTGAGGAAGTCATGGGGGATATTTTAATCGATTCTCTAAATCATTGAATCATAAAATTAATCGAAATAAATTATAAAATATTAATAACTTACTATTCAACTCTGTCATCCATTATAAAAATAATTATAATACACATTTTCTTTTAGTTTTATGTACTTATATGTACTACCGTACGTAAACTAAAGGAAACAAAGAATTATACGCAAACACGTAGAGCATGAAAAAGATACCAATAGGCGCCAACGTTCCCCTTTTGGGAACATAATTTTAAAAGTCGATTTTAGTCTACTAAAATATTAATATTATTTAAAAAATTGTTCAATGCAATCTTTAGTATAGTTGCTTACAAAATAGTTATGCAATAGTAATACTACCAGTTTTTAACCTATTTTTTCTTATTATCAAAAGATAAGTCCAAAACTTGATAACTCGGTTTTTTCAAAGCACTCAAACTAGTATTAAAATTAGTTTTTCGTTTATTTACAAATAAAATATTGTTTTCTAACCTTAATTTATAATATAAACTATTCAATTTGTTTTTATTGAATTGACGCGATGCAGAACATTTCAAAAGTATGTTCCAAATGGGAACGTTGGCGTGTAAAGGGTTAACTCCCCGTAGATACTTTCATTACGTATCTCCCATAACATTTCATGATTATGAATAAGGATCGAAAAATATTTAAAAGGAAGAGGAGCTCGTAGCCGTGCGTGCTAAGGCGTGTTCAACTCTGAATTTTGGGGGCGCAGGTCGAACCCGAGAGGGGATGGTCATTTTTGGTCTACCTCATTGATAAATCCTAGTTCGCTAAGACTAATTTTACTGCTATAATGCTTATTTATATCCTATCGAATGCAATTCTATCGAACCATATGGCAAACAAAAAAAAAAAAAGGAAACACCTGAATATTTAAATATTTATTTACTTAAATGACAAAATAATTAATTGAAAACTCCGAAATATTTAATATTTATTTTCTAAAAATGACAAAATATTTACTGACAACGACAAAATATTATTCTGCGTATTACCGGAACATACAACACAGTTACTGGCATTTTAATTATCTACATGCATTATGAGCTGAAAACAAATCCAGTCATACAAAACGAAAATCTCACCGATAAAGCAGTGGCTCACCAAAATTTTCTGATGTAGCCGGCGGCGATTGTCGGAGAGAAGAGTCTTATACATGTACAAGGAGCGTTCAACATCGACACTTGTGACAGGTGCAAATTTGTATTCAGCAAATTTGTGTTCCCTTTGTGGAGACATGCCGTCGGGGATAACTTCTTTGCCTTCTGAGATCACAGACAATAGAACGTAGAACAGCGATATTGGGATTGCGGGCATAGACATATTTATATTTTTCTTTTTGTTTCACCCTTTACGCCAGGTAAGCAGTAAATAGCAGCCTCAGCCATAGACACGGATGCAAAGATATTGTTTGGCTCTATCCTTGTCTCTCAATCTTGAATGACTCGTGGAAGGAAGTGTAAATTAGCAGCAATTATGATAGGTCTGATCTCATTTCATCATCGCCAATAATAAATTGACTTCTTTGATGGCCTCCGAACATGTGGTTAAATGATTCGACCACAGTCTTCACTGCGTCAAGGTTCTCAGCATAGAGCGTTCACCCATGTTCTTCAACGGGTTAGTATTGTATCAGAGGAAGTGGAAGATTTGGGTTTCAATTTTACCATGCTAGAATCTTGATGGAGCCTTCAGGAACACTTTCTTAGTACGAGATCAATTCGTTCACTTTCGGAAAATGTTTCCGACACATTCAGCGATTCGATGATAAGCGTGGTCGAGACATGTCACATGAAGATTAGGATATAAAATTTTCAGTTGTCCCCACATTTCAGCATGTAAACAGCAGCATCAGAGAGCATCATTAGACGTTTTCAGCCTAACTTCCAAATATTCATTCAACATCATTATAGAACGAGAAACTGTCTTAGCATTGGTTCTTTCCAATATCATCGAGTGCGCCAGTTCGGCTCGATTGGATGAGTCTGCAGCTAGTTTTCCGACAACTACGTTAAATGTATTGGCCTTCTACGTCCGTAGTTTCAGCCATTTTTTAAGGTTCGGAAACAAGAAATAGTCACTCGGGGCTAAATCTGGAGAATACGGCGGATGAGGGAGCAATTCATAGCGTAATTCGTATAATTTCGCCATGGAAACAACACATGTATGGACTCTTGCATTGTCTTGATGAAAAATAACTTTTTTCTCTGGCCAAATGGGGTCGTTTTTTCTTTAAATCCTCTTTAAATCGGTCCAAGAAGCTGGTATAATATTCGCCATTCATTTTTCTTCCCTTCTGAAGGTAATCTATGTGGATTACACCACGTGCATCCCAGAAAACAGTAGCCATGACTTTGTTGGCTGATAAACCCACTTTGGCCTTCTTCGGCGCCGATTCACCCTTCAAACCCCACTGTTTTGATTGCTGCTTGGTCTCTGGTGTGTTGTAGTGTATCCATGTTTCGTCCACTGTTACAAATCGGCGAAAAAACTCGTCCTTACTGCGGTGGAACAAAGCCAAACATTCCATCGAAGTTGTCACCCGATTGCGTTTATGGTCGATTGTGAACAAACGCGGCACCCATCTTGCGGATAGCTTTTTCATAGCCAAGTGATCTTTCAAAATCGAAACCACTGACCCATGTGATATGCTTATGGCTTCCACAATCTCCCGCACTTTCAATCTCCGATCGGCCAACACCATATCAGGATTTTTTGAATTGTTTCTGGTGTAGCGACTTCAACTGGGCGTCCAGAGCGTTCGGCATCAATGGTGCTTGTACGACCACAACGAAATTCTGTAAACCACTTTTTTACCATTTGATATCGATGGTGCAGAGTCTCCATAGTATTTATCGAGCTTAGCCTTTGTTTCAGCGATGGTTTTTCCCGCAAAAAATAATGCTTGATGAGCACACGAAATTCACTTTTCTCCATTTTCTACACAATTCACGAAGTTGTTTGTCTGTAAAGACTGTCAAACACAAACTAAAAGACCCAGCGTGTTCAAACTTTAACAGAAGTCAGCTGTTAGATGCTTGTTGACATGAGCAGTGTTGACAACCAAATTATATGGACGGAAATACAAAAAAGTCACGGACTTATTGACCAACCCTCGTATTAAAATTCCTTTTTTCCTTACTTTCTTTGAAATTTCAAATGAGTCATTTCGTAGAATAATTCAATTGCGTCCTAAAAGCGTCTTGAGGAGGACTAAAAGGCAAAGCGAACTAAAGAAATTACTGGTTCTTTCATTCCTTACTCCTTGTAAAATTCCTGGGGAAACAAAATGTTGAGTGCAAATTTTTCTCAAATATAGACAGAGTAAATGAGTGTGCGTCTTAAGTTTCCTAGAATCAAGTCAAGATCCCTCCCCCCATCTCTCTCAATGTATGTCGTATGACATCTGTTGTATTTTATATAAAGAGTAAATGTAGCATTGAGGTTCAGTTACATAGTTCATTTCAACACGGTTCATTTCTTATTTTATACATTTTAAAAAAAAGTGCAATTATCTCCTCTGCCATTAAAATGGTAAGTCAACATATCATTTATTTATTATTTGTACTTCATTTCACTTTGATATAATTTCCTTTGATCATTGAATAAGCATTGCAATACAAACTTTATTAAATGGTTTTATATCAACGCAAAAACTATCCCTTCAAAAGCCTGGTCAATGAACTCGAAAGCATTATTCTTTATTAATTATGATAATAGATTGTAAATGAAAAGTGTTATAAGCAAATAGAGTAAAGTTTTATATATATTATCAATTGAAATATGTATATAAACAAAAGTTTTTCATATTCTGCTACACATATATATATAAGGAAGTTAGTTCCTAAATTATCAGTCTCCTCGAACTAATCTTTTGATGATAATTTGAAGTCATTCCAAATTGAATTTCATGCTTCTAACAAATTAGTCATATTACCAAGAATAATATGTTTAAATTGGATTTTTTAGAGAATTGTTTTTTTGTGACGTATGCATACAAAGTATATTTTTAAGGTTTGGCATTGTTTAATATAAAGTACAATCTATAATTGTTAAAAGTTTAATTGTTATCAAAAGAGGAAGAAGTCAGGTTTTCTATCAGTTTTTCAAAAAAAATCACAGTTTTCAATCAAAACATTTTATTAAATTATTTAACTTCCAACGCCTTCTCAATTTCTCGTAAATATATAATTATACAGAACTTATTTTCTAACCATAGCCTTTGATAAATAAAAAAATCTAGAGACACATATCTAAAAGGCAGTGATATTTTGATAGTTAACTTAATATAGTCAGACTATAATGATATCCAATTAATTATACCTGTATGAAATAAGACCCTTCAAACGAACTACTATATGTTATTTTTGGCTCTTAAGTCAAAAATTGTTTATATATTAATTTAAACTCATTTCAAACAGTATTTGTATATTACCAATTATTTGGCTTAAAGACAATTGGAAAAAAATAATTTCAATGTTGTAGTATTAATATTATTTTTTAAATTAGTATTAAATTTCCTCGACTACCGTCGTTAAATACACAGAGAGGATTTTTTTTAATGATATGATAATATAAATACCCTTAATAGCAATAAATCATAAATGGCAAGTGAAACTTTATCTTCATTTTTACGACATTCTATCAAAAATTGTTGTCAAGAGTACTCATACATAAAATGTATGAGTATGAGTTTGCACATATTATATTATATATAAACAGGACTACGTTTATTTTCCATGCTCAGATGCTATGCATACTTTCCAGATGCTCCTAATGTCAATGAGTTAATAAAATAAAAGAATTGATGACGTTTTTTAGAAAAGAATTTCCGAAAAAAAGTGACGACGGTTTTTTTAGAAAAGAGTATTTCGAAAAATTCCTTGGGGTAAAATTATTTTTTTTTTAAAGTGCTTCCTATTCTATAGAGAGTTCTTGGGAGAGTAGTTCATAATATTTCATCCCCTTGTTATATACCAGAAAAAATACTTAATCAAAACTACATTGAAATGTTGGAAAATTGAACGCAGAACGCAAACTATGTTTTTTGCGTTCAACGTTCAGTTTTAAAAAAAAGTTGCGTTTCGTTCAGAGTTCCATTCATTGAACGTGCGTTCAGCTGAATGCCGTTCAATTTGCGTTCCGTTCACAGCCTGATATACTATATATATATATATATATATATATATATATATAATATATATATATATATATATATATATATATATATATAATTATATATATAATATATAGATATATATATATATATATTATAATATTATATATAATTGTTTAAAATGTAGGCAACAACAATTATTTCAGATTGGATAGGAATTATAAGGAGTTAACAATAATTAATAGTGCTATTATTTAAAGATAGAAATCAAGAAACTCATAATTATATCAATATTTTTAACAATATTAAAAATAATAAAAACGATTGGGAATAAAGACAGATAAGGACCCTAAAAGTGATCAAGATGATATGGTTAAACGGGGGATAAGTGTGACCAGAAAATATATAGAAAATAACAAAAATTGATTCGAAAAAAATGAACTGATTGAACTAAAATATTTGTATTTCTTAGAATTTTCTTGAGCATGTTGAGGATCTCGGACTTGAAAAAAATTGCGACATGCTTAAAAAGATTTTGCGATGCTGATGGATAAAAAAGATGAACTTAAAGCGTTTCGGAACAAGTTTTTTATTCCTATGAAGCGGGATTTGCCCATTAGTAAGTATATATATTTGTATATAATATTGATTGACGTGACACTAAATTTTGAACTATGAGATCAAGAGTTGAAGGACGGAGGAAACTAAAGTAGGATAATTCAATTCTTCAGGGATACAGAACCAGAACAATATTAATGCAGGCATCTTAAAATCAAAATAACGCTAGGATAGGAAGTCTTTGTAGAATGGACAGTCATGAGAAACTTTAAGACTAATCAAAGCATTTCCGCGACCGTCAAGGGATTATTGGATTTTATGTCTCAAGAATACTGATATCGAAAATTGAGATTACTTGGTAGTACCTAGTCTCATAAGCAAAGAAGCAATCTCTTCCAATATGGTGCTTTTGATTTTAGCTATAGGAGCAAAAATTTTTACATTAAGTTTCATTTACACACAATTGCCACTAGACCAATTGTTTCCATTAAAAAAATTATTTAATTACTCTGCTGGTTGAAATAGGCATAATTTCAAAGGTAAATATTAATATAATAACCGACAGTTAGCAATTCATTTTGATGAATTGATGGGACTCTAACCGTCTATGATTTCAAACCATTTAAATATGGATGTTGTTTTTTATTTCAGAAAAGATTGGAGTTCCGAGAACGGGAAGGAACATGTGGTATATATGTGTGGAAACTCCCTGGGACTTCAGCCCAAATCCTCTATGAAATATGTGAAAGAGGTCCTCAAGATTGGAAGAACTTGTAAGTTATTAGTATAATAGTAAAGGCATTAATGATTGTACTAATATCAAGTCTAATAATGATTAACATGAGGTTTAAAATGAGGTATTTGTGAAATATTAAAATATATTACTTGCCAATGAATAAGTACAGTTATATCATATCAAGTCAATCAGTGACTAAGTAGAATATGTTTTTTTTGCTTGAATGATATCATTTATGAATTTATAGTGTAATACATATTATATTCAATTAAGGCTAAAGTAATGACATACATGATAAAATATTTAGCTAGAATTCATGGTATTAAAAAAAATATTATTTACAAATAGGTTTAGTATAAGCACAAGAATACAACTAATGGATGATTTGTTTTTAGACATATTAATATTTCATCCATATACTTTATACATATATATATATATAATATATATATATATATATATCTATATATATATTATAAACATATATATCAGGAAACGCCGGGACACCTTTTTTCTATATGAAAAAAATAAAGATAATTATCATTTTATTTTTTCATAATAGATTTCTTATAGGTCATACAGGCTCTGAATCAATGATGTAAACTCAGATTGTATGATTCTGAATTGATAAAATTCAACCAAGGTCCTTTTTTGATTTATCATCTAAGTTTTACTAAACTTAAAGTACTATTTTACTCTGAAGCGAACAAGTCATCTTCTACAGGCGAGTGAAGTTAATTGATACAAAAAAGCTATGAAATAGCTAACCATACTTCTTGCTTTGTTTTTAACTGAAAACTTTTTTTATAAAAAACATCAAACATACGTCTGGTAGTAAATTAGATTTCCTTTAATTAATAATCATTATTGAGTCTGTAATGTCCACCATTTTGAAGAAATTTGCAAAAAAATATATTTTTACGAATTTTTAAAACTTTGACCTCGTTGCGCGACCTCGTAATGTTGACCGATTTTGTTCAAACTTTGTATGTCGTCTTCTTTTATCACCAAGAAACAGAAAATCCACAATGTTGCTAACATTTCGAACATTTAAAAAAAAGACACTCCTAATATATATATATATATAATATATAAGAACAATTATTTGAAAAGAAAAATGTAGATATTAACTTCCTTTTTGGAGTACATAAAAAATAAACGTTTGCTTTATCATTTGATTTTTGGGTTTAGACTGAAGGTATATTATATTCAATAAGACATACAAATTATTTTTTAATTGCATATTTCTTTTACAGAGGAGTTTGTCTCACATGAATGGATTCTTCCAAGCTGCAGGATGTGATCAAGTTCCAAAGGTTTCCTCGTGGATATCGTGGGAGCAAAGCACGATAAGGAAATATCCATTCTGAATGGCCTCACAGTCAACATTCATCTCCTTCTAAGCGCCTTTACAAGCCCAATCAAAGCGGTCGATACAAGATAGTGATTGAGGATCATGCCTTTAGATCTGATCGCGTAAGTCAAAGAGTCAAAACTATACTTATGGAGTAGTTTATCCTGGATCTCTTGCTTATAGTATGCAGTTACCTCTCATATGAAGCTAAAAGGCATCAACCCCGAGGAGGCCTCATTGAGGTTCAACCGGATAATTGTGAGTCCTGGATTAGGACGGAGAAGATATTGAAAGTGATTGAGGAGAATGCGGATTCCATTGCAATTGTATTTTTCTCTGGAGTCCAATAACACGGGCCAGAAGTTTGATATGGAGAAAATCACAAAGTTTGCCAAGTCCAAGGGATGCTTGGTGGGATGGGACTTGGCTCATGCTGTGGAAATGTGGAGTTGAAACCACGATTGGAGTGTGGACTTTGCTGCTTGGTGCTCTTACAAGGTAATTATCGATCCACTATGTTTTGATTAGCAATGATGACTTCAAAATAATGATCGGAATGATAGGAAGAATGTTTTTTTATTTGCCTCGATGAAAATGTAGCATCTGTTTGGATATGTATAAGTATTACAGTATTAAAATTAGTCCATCGAATCTAGGATATTTTTCAAAAAAGAAGCACAATATTGGCCTTCCTCAGTGATGACTTCAAAATAATGGTCGGAATGATAGGAAGAATGTTTTTTATTTGCTTCGATGAATATGTAGCAACCGTTTGGATTTACAAAAGCATTATAGTATTAAAATTAGTCCATCGAATCTAGGATATTTTCAAAAAAGAAGCACAGTATTGGCCTTCCTCTCTTGGGAGTCGAACCTTCGACATTAAGAGTCGAGAACGCTTCCACAAAGGGCTTTGCCTCACTTTAATTATGTGCATAATTTATTCATATGTTAAAATTGATAAATTTTTGCGGGGATCCTAAATAGCCTTTTTCCATCAGTAATCTTTCTTAAAACAATAACTATACCTTTTTATTTACAACAAAATGAAATATATACTCAGAGAGTGCAAACCTCCGCCGTCATGAGCCTTCCGAGGCGGATTTTCACGACTGGGGAGGCGTAGAGAGACGGGGGAGGGTTCCCCTAGACGAAATTCCGAGAGGAACACGCTCCCGCACCCAATTTCACAGCACAGCGACATCTATTGGCAGAGTAGGCTAACTTGGAAAATTTAGTAGTATTTAGCTCATTCACCTTAATTCTGCACTCAGAGATGCCAAATTTAATCACTTCTTCCTTTGGCACTTCCAACAACTCCACAAAATTTCATCCAAATCCGTTCAGTACTTTTTGAGTTATCCTGCTGACAAACCAAAACCAACAAACTAACAAACCAACAAACTAACAAACCAACAAGTGAAAACATACCTCCTTCGCAGAGGTAATTATTAATGCTGAAAATAAAGATATGGCTTTTTATTGCCCAAAATCTAAAACGTATTGCTGGGGAATTCCCCGAAAATCCTGGTCAACATCGTGTAGCATTCACTTGTATAACATAACTTTCTTATCCTTTGTACTCCTTTTAGTACTGTAATGGAGGTGCCGGAAACATGGGAGGTATCTTCATCCACGAAAAGCTCGGCCAGAAATGCCTCACCACCTCCAAGGGTGGTTCGGTGCCTCCAACAAGTTTCAAATGATTAGAACTACACCCCTGTGGACGGTGCAGACTGCATGCGACTCTCAAATCCACCTCCTCTCCTCATTGCTGCACAATATGCTGGTCTTGAGGTGAGACATTATTTTTTTAAACGATAGATCACAACATTAACCACTGTTCATCTATATCTTTTTAGATATTGTCCAAGGCGGGAATGACAAGGATTGTGGCCAAGCAGAGGCTGCTGACAGGCTATCTGGAGTTTTTAATCAAGAGAAGAATTCCCTCAAATATCTGTCAGATTATCACTCCACCAAATCCACAGGATAGAGGCTCTCAACTGAGCATAACTTTCTTCCAAAACATGACTAATATGTACTCGGATTTGACTGAACAAGGGTTGATTGTAAGTAACAATCAATAAGATATTTTCATTGTGGTTTTCTTTGGCAAGGTCTTCAAATAATATATGGATAATAATGGTTACAAAAAATATCCATAACAGACTCAGAATATATTTTCTTTTTAAATTTAGACATAATTTGTTGAGAGGTGAACGCGAAAATCCACGAATAAATCGTGTAATATCTTAACAATAGCATTTTTTACAACAGTAAAAAGATGGATAATTTACAGCTAACTCTTAAGGCATGTATTCTTACCGAAGAAATGTTTGAACATGACGTCATGAATTTAGATAAGTAAAATATTTTGCAATGAAATATCATTTGTTAATTTCTAAGGAATTCTGTGTTTGCAATGATTTTACAGAAGTAATATAAAATATAATTTTAAATGAAAATATGAATACATTGGTCATTTATATTTTCGTGACGTCACAAAGAATATCTCGTTTAGATCCTTTTCGACGTGCATTCTTCATCAGTTTTATGATTTTTGAGAAACATCCTGTATTTCTTATTATTCCTTATTTTCAGTGTGATTTTAGAAATCCATCAGTTCTCCGAATATCTCCATGCCCACTCTACAATTCTTTCTTGGACGTCTGGAAAGTAGTTTCTATCATTGCTGAAACCCTGGAAATCGATCATTTTAACAGCATCAATAATGACAATTTCGACAATGACACAAGAATAGAGCGGTTGGATATCAATCGGGTCCATTTAATTTGAAGGGGAGACACCTCTTCATACTAAGATTTGTTGTTTCGTTATTTATTTCCAATGATTTTATGCTTAAATGCGTGTTAAATAAATGTTATGATTCCTGGTACTATAAATATAATCATTTATAAGAATATTTTTTTCTACGTATATTTTATATGTATTTTCACTTAAGTAAAGTTAAGTATCCATTTTACTTATTAAATCAAAAATGTATATTTTTAGACAATCGAAGGCCATTATTTTTTATATTACAAATCATATTTTTATTATATATTCGTAGGTATGCATTGTCCTTGCATTATATGAGAAATAGTATTTGTACAATACTTAGATATATTTAACTCAAAAACTTGCCTACCTATGTATTTGGTCCATTTCTTCCATGAGTCATAATTTTCCTTTTCTACCTTGGTCCATTCCTTTCTGGTCCATTCTTTCCTGGTCCATTTCTTCCTAGTCCATATTTTCCTGGTCCAATTCTCCTTGACACCATTTATTTCACGTATGGGAAACAAAAGTAGAGTGCTTTAAGCTTGGTAATTTTAATATTCTTTTATCGAAAGATAATACTTGATAAATTATACAGTCCACTTTAAATCATCATCCTTTGGTAAATTCGGGTAGTCACAAATCCTCAAACATGCCGTTCCTTCACTCTTCATCCCTGGATCACCTTCCTCAAGTTTGTCCTTCAGACAGGTCCGTCGAGAAGCTTGTGAACGAAAAAAAATGTGATTTGACTAGTGAGGAGGAATGAGGAACTCTCACTCACGAAAATGAAGCTTTCCTGGTACAAAGCTAAGTGCCTCAAATTTAGCTCATAAAACTTTAATTAGAACCTCATTGGAAAATAATTACACAGCGATTCAAACAAGAATTAATCCTTTGGCAATTTTTAATCGTGGCTACTCAAAAGAAGATGTAACTTCCGCCCTCATCCTACGGAGCATGTGTACTCGGGCCTTTGAGTACTTGCACTCATGGAAACTCCTTCCTCTGCTTAGTCGGCAAACACAGGAAAAATTCCAATGAATGTTCCAACGAGGGTCTCTCCTATATCGCTAGATACTTAGCCAGGAAGTTTAAAGACCTCAACCCAACTTTAGGAAAACAGACGAGTAACATTGAAGTACTTGAAGAAACTCAATGTCTTTGAATTGAGTTAATACCGCCCATTCACCCGATTTTTGAAGTTCTTCCACCTCTTAGAAAATAATTGTCCATTTTTCATAATAGCCATCAAGACGCAATCGATAAAGAACCCATGTTTTTCAAAGACTTTTTAAGCCACTTATTAATTTGTATCCTAATTGATCAAAAGAAATTATTATTGCTTTTGTAATAAAAAAGAACACGGATTCGAGTCAATTTTCTTAATAAGCTACTTAAACTGAAAAATGCTAGTGAAAACTTAAACACATAGGCTAGGTTACTAATTAGCGTAATTATATTCATATTCTGATGTTCGCCCTTTTTTGTATGTACATATGTATAATTATATTATTGTGATTTATAAGTTCCTTCAAATAAATTAAAATCTTGATTGTAAAAATTATTTTTATTGTTTGAAATTATTATTTGCTAATTACTTAAGATAATGAATACTAACAATAAAACATTCACATAACAATTATTTTCATGCAACATGGGTTCTATATACTAGTACAGAACAATATCGTAGTGAAATATTTTCAATTGAGAGATAAAGTTGAGAAATAATTTCTAAATCATAATGTTTTTTTTTATTGTAGCATTCGTGACGTCACAAAAATCTCCTTTTGAACAAGAGCATAAGTCAAAGATCTCCTCTTTGACTCACCTTTTTTATATTCTCCTTGGATCGAGGCCCATGAGAAGAGACAATTGATGTTCTTAAGGATGATAATCAACTTTGATTAGATGTTTGCAGCTGAATAGCCTCATGTGCAGTACTTCCAACCCATCATGTTGGAGAAAAAGGTTTGTTATCTTGAGTTATGTTGCTTTAATACAAAGTCAAGAGCTTTCCGTATCTTCTATGTGTCGCAATGTATTTGTCCGTGTTCCATTCATAGAGATATAAATATATAGAAAACTTATTCCCTTCAATAGCAGAGAAATGTCGTCGTTCAGCTGTCGTCTGCGCCCGATCACAATTGTGAAAAACATAGATTTTACAGCGAGATAACGGTCCTTCTCCGCGGTCAATTGGCTACAAACAGCACCAATACCCTCCAAAAACAACTGAATTTAACTGATTTGGCTCCTTGGGACTTTTTCCTGTTGAATTAACTGAAGAAACCGCGGGGATATTTTCTCAAATCACCTATGTTTACAAATTTAGGTTGTTGTGATGACGTCTCACACAGGCTGCCAACTGCATCCTGGAAGAGTATTAATATAGCCAACCTATTAAAGAAAAGGAAAAGAAAGAGAGAAAGAAGAGGAAAGAGTGATTGACGTCACACATCAACTATCGAACGCTATCCCTATTGTTACCTATGAATAAACTGATTATTCCTATATTAAAATATTCCTATTATGAGATTTATTTAGATATACATAACTCAATCCTTTATTGATGTATAAGTTAATGAAAATAAGAACAATGCTCAAAGTTAAAAGGGGCTCGGAGAAATGAACAACAATAAGGATAACGTTCGATAGTTGATTTGTGACGTCATCACTCTTTCCTCTTCTTTCTCTCTTTCTTTTCCTTTTCTTTAATAGGTTGGCTATGTTAATACTCTTCCAGGAATGCAGTTGGCAGCCTGTGTGAGACGTCATCACAACACACTAAATTTGTAAACATAGGTGATTTGAGAAATATCCCCGAAACCGCTCCAGGAAACGAGTTTGAGTAGCCGAGAGTAAATAATGGGGGGAAAAGATGGCTCTAGAACAGGGGTCGGCAACCTACGGCTCTTTAGAGCTACCTTAGTTTTTCCTTGGAGTTCTTCCAAAACTATTAGAAATTTAAAAAAAACATGGAGGAAGAAAATATTTATGACCGTAATGTACACCGTATGAAGGTTATGTAGTTGGAATTTAATTTTTGTGGCTCATGACCAATTTTTTTGGTACATTATGGATCTTTCAACATTTTGGGTTGCCGACCTCTGCTCTAGAGTATATACAGCAAATCGAAAATTAAGTATTTTTGAGGATTGGATCAAGGGCTGGTATATATACACGTTCATGTTGATGGAAAATACTTTGAAGGAAACAATATTCATTTTGATGAAGAACTTGGTATTTTTTTTATTTATTAATGAAAGTCGGGACTTTTTATCAAAGTTGTATTTAAAAAATGAGATTCTTTCCATATTTGAATTTTTTTTTCCATATATGAAGGAAAATTAATAAGTTTTTATAATTTCTGTCTATCAACATGAGTAAATGTTGTGATTTTTTTGGTAAATGGCGCTGAATAAATGGTTTCTTCATAGTTACTTATTACAATTATAAATATTGGGGAATAAAAGTGCAATATAAATATTTCACAGTAGCTAAAACTATGTTTAAGTTCTATATATCACAAAGTATAATTGATGACAAAATGTTACAGTGGGATAAAAATATTACACAACCATTATTTAGTTCGATAAAATCAAAATTTAGGTGATGACAAAACGTTTCAGAGCGATAAAACTATTTAAAAAATGAGGAACAATAGATCAATCCGCAAATAAAGCATTAGTTGATGACAAAAATATTATAATAATATGAAAATATGATCAAAGGAAAATTATGTTTGAGTTTTGATTATGGCGATACTGTGCGATTACATAATTAAAGGAGGCTGAACTATTTTGACCTGCAAGAAAATTAACATTAAATTGATGACAAAACGCTTCTACATTACGATAAAAATATTTAAAAAATGGTGAAATGATGTGTAAGTCCGGGTAAAAAAATGTTTTTAGTTGAATAAATGTTATATTGCAACGGAAATATTTAAAAAAATTGCTATAAGAGGTGCATTTATGTGACTTTTGTGCTCTTGTAAAATTTATTTCTTAATGTAGTCAGAAAGTTGATCTGTGTGGTTTAGTTTAAAAAACCAAGAGGTGGCTGTTAGAAGTATATAACCTTTGTCAAGATGTAAAAATGAGAGTCCACCTAATGGTTTCGAATTATCTTATGATATGATGAACTGTAGCGCGAAGGAGGAGGAGAAATGACTACTCATGTAGATGTTGAATTAGAGTGTGTTTATTGATCTCCTGCCTGCAGGTTATATACCCGCAGGCAAGAGTACTTAAGATTGAGAACCTGCTGAGGTGTGAGATTAAGAAGTGGTAGGTAGACCTGCTGTTACTAAGCAGGTCAATCCGCTACAGAACCATAATAAAAGTTGTCTTGGCTTCTCACATGGACAATAGCGTTTTTGGACCGTTTACATTACCTCATAAATTTTATATTTGCAATGTGTTTTTACCTTATCTCTGGATTCATATTGTTATTTATACCTAAATCACAATCAAGAAAATAGAAAAAGTTCTTGGTCTTCCTCTCTCATGAGATAATGTAATAATGGATGTGAATGATAACAATATATTCACGTGACAGTTCCAGATCTTTTATTGAATGCCCAGTGTTCTTTATTCTAAATCAAGATTTCACAAATAAAAAAATTAGAACCAACATCCTTTATGGCCTTCTACTTATTGGTGAAGAACCATACGCTGGGGTATTATGAGAAGGCAAAGCGATAAATGCTGCCCCCAGCTACTGTAAGGACTATCTTGCAAAGTATTTTATATGTGGGAGACCAGTTTTATATACTGGAGGTCTATTTTTATTTTAGCGGCCACGAGATATTGTGTTATTTGCCTACGGATCCCCAATACTCGGAACGGTTCGTGGAATTACGCCTATGGTGTAGTTAAGCTCTATATTTTCCTATCGGCACGACATCTCATCAGAAAAATCTATGTCAGGACTATATGAACTCAATGAGAGTTTTTTTAAATCAGTATGGCCATGGTTTGAATGTTATGATTGATGTTTTAAATCTCTCTTTTCACTTTTTTAGTTCCATTTGTATTTTATTTAGATATGTTGACATTTAAAGTGTATTTTGAACGAGAAAGTTTAATGTTTTTGCAAAACTTTAAATAAATAAAATTGTGAAGTAGTTTCATTTTTATGAAACTACTAAATAAAGGTCTTGCTGCATAAAAACACAAATTATTTGTCCATCATGGCCAGCATTTGCGAAACCATTGAATGAACTCTTTTCGTGTGACCTTATAGGAAAAAATGAATCCCCACAAAAAGACTTTTTGAGTTTTATATCATCTTAAAGAGAAAAAAAGAAAATGAATCACCAAAAAAGTCATTATGAGTTTGGGAGAAATACGTAATGTTATCACTAATTATAAGTGAGCAAATGAGGCAGTTCAGCAAGTAATTGACGAAGATAGATTTTTCTTTTCTCAATTTTCCCTTTTTTACGTCACTTTTTTTTTCTCTTCTTCACAGGAGCATATGCTTTAATTCTAAAAATGTGACCGGGATTTTAGGGCATAATTATTAGCATATTCGGAGCCCTTATCCCACTAATCGAAATATTTTACTAATATAAACGAAGGACAACTTTACCAACTATATCATAGTGATGGTAACTCATTTTCACAAAATCCATTTAAACTTGGATTCTTCCTGGACCAGCACAAATATGAGTATCCCATACATGATAATTTAAAGCCTCTAATAAACTTAACAGAAATAACAGTCTAGCTCAAGTGTTTATATCAATAGTTATTATGAAGTTAAATGTCAACTCACAGATTCATTTATGTACAAAAACCAAATAACGAAAGTAATAAAATAAAATGCAAATCCACAGCCTTAGTTCTTTGCCGGAGTAGAGACTCCATACTTGGCCTTCATGGCAATGAGATCCGCTTGTTTCTTCTCCATATCTATCCTCTTGAAGGCCTTTGTCGCCTGATAATATAGGACCACAAGGTATCGATTACAGACATTGAAGCCACTCAAGTGATCACAGGCATTCTTGGCGTCAAAGATATCCTCATAGACGACAAAAGCCGTTCCACGGGTCTCCGGCGTGTTCCCTACTCGGATTTGACGAATGGCTCCGTATTTACCGAATATGTCGTACATTTCCTCAGCACTGATTTTGTAGGGAAGGTTTCGAATGTAGAGAACGCGATTCACCTCTGGAGGGAGCCGAACCTATACAAAAAAACGAGAGAAAAATAAAGGAATAAAATAATTGCCAATATTTTGGATGAGAAGCAAAAAATATTTTTTTTTTCAGGAAATGAACAATACTCACATTATTTTTATTCCTACTCATAGCCATCTGGAAGGATTTATAAGCACAAGGGTCGTGTACTAATGCAAAAGCAAGGATTCCTTGTCTGTTGATGCTCGATGCAGAGCGGTTCAAGATTATTTTAATAGTGAGACTTAAAATCCATAACAATAACAAACCTGGTATAATAGGTGAATGGAAAAAAGGATACAATAACAAAGACATCAACACTCAACCTCTTTAGTCATTATGACGTCATTAGGGATGTGTCGTATTTCTAAATTTGTATCACAATATATTTGGGGCTGGAATATTTTAAAAACATTGATCAGTGCCTTAGAGTACAGAGTCTGGACAGATGGATGAGTCAATAACAAAAGCTGACAAAAATACCATAACAAATAATTTCATATCATAAATAAAATAGTGTTGGATTGAATAGCAAATTTAATGTTATTCTTATAAATCAAAGGGGATATATTTTAATGTAAAAAGATGGTATTGAGTTGAATTTGCTAAGAATTGCATTATTTTTATGATTGTGTCACTATTGAGCAGAAATAGGATTTATATGTTGAATAACAATATTATTGCATTCTAATTTTATTCGTAATGTAGGCAGCCCTTCATCAATCCACGAAACCTTTTTGTTTTTATGTTTTATATCTCTAGGATCAGTCATCAAAATAGGTTTCTCTTAAAACTTTACCCAGAATAAGAGCAACAATGATCTTTCTGGAGTAAAAAAACAACCTTGGAAGCATCCCACATACTGCCATCGGAGAAAACTTATGTCTAAAGGCAATCCAATCGTACATTGCACAATTCAAGAGTAGAATGAGGCTACTGCCAATGTTCTCATTCTACTCTTGAAAACTGATTGGACTCCAGAACGATCATTTGTTGCTCTTATTCTGGGTAAAGTATTACGAAAAACCTATTTTGATGACTGATCCTAGAGATATAAAATATAAAAACAAAAGGTTTTGTGATTGATGAAAGGCTTCCCACATACGAATAAAATTAGAAATGCAATAAATTGTTATTCAACATATAAATCCTATTTCTGCTCAAAATAGTGACAAAATCATAAAAAATATTGCAATTCATAGCAAATTCAACTCAATAGCATTTTTTACATTAAAATAATCCCTTTGATTTATAAGAAAAACATTAAATTGCTATTCAATCCAAACACCTATTTATTATGATATGAAATTTGTTTGTTATGGTATTTTGTCAGCTTTTGTATGAATCAATCAGCATCTCGTCCAGACTCTGCTACTCTAAGGCACTGCATTG
>CP045894.1:7607953-7627239 GCA_013387185.1 Caligus rogercresseyi
TTTCGAGAGGAGTCGACCTGCACTCTCAGAATTGAGAGTCAAGCATGCTCCATTGACCGAAACGTTCCTTTAGATTTTTTTAATAACATGTACTGAACAATTTTGTCTTTGAAATATGCAACATTTAAACAACGTCACGGATAACTTGGTGTCCTAAATATCACCTCTTTACATGACATATTACGTTCCGGAAGACTAATCCCCCCACTTCTAAAGATTCCCATCGAACAAAAATCAAGACAAAGGACAATATATATTATTAGTAATTGTTTGCTCACTAGATTAATTGACATTTGTTCCCAAGGTTTTATTTATTATTATGATAGATCCCTCAGAACTAATGTCCTTTGATAACCTCTCCCTTTTAGGAAACGGCTAGAATTGACTCTTTTGTAGTGTGTGTGTAATCAAGTATATTTTGCCATAGGGCATATTAGTTACATTGTAACTAGTCTAAATAAATATATAAATAAAAACAGTAAATAATATGTTTAAAAGAAAAAACTAAGAACAAATAAAATAAAATATAGCATGGTTTATGTGGGCACGCTGCGTCCAATGGCCCTAGCTGCGGTCCTGGCAGCGTGAAGGGTCGTGGCCGACCTCAAAGCCTTATTCATGTTCCACACTGATATTGCATGACATGCAAAGGTAGCCGTCTCTCTTCCGAGTGGATACGCTACTGGAGTGGTGGACCTCATGGGCCTCCTCGGGATGGGGAAGACGAAGTCACCAACCGGTTCCTGGCACCGCCGCCACCGACCGTCGTTGGAGTAAAAGCATTTCCAGGTATCCAGGGCCACTGCCTTGGCGGCCACCTCGTTGAGGGAATTAAGGCCTGCTCTCTCAAGGAGGTCGCGGACGTGGATATGATCCCGTCTTTTGCATCCAACGATGCTCCTAGCAGCGTCATTTATGGCGACCTGTATCGAAATGTGTGCGGCATTTGGCACCTTGCACTCATTATCAAGTCTTGGAATGGTCACAGCTGCAGCAGCGTAAGAGATTTTGCCAATCATAATCCCTTGGCCCTGCCGTAGGTATTTCTTTCTTGGTAAGTGCACGCACAGCCTAAGTGAGGCAGCCTGCTTTGCTGCTGCCTTATCTATGTTGATGTTGTGAGGTACTGTTTTGAATGCAGATTCAAATTTGACCCCAAGAAACTCATTTCATCGAGTGGGTGCACCTCGACGCCCCCGACGTTGATTGTGAAGCCCAAGAACATCCTTTTCTTGGCGTTGCCCCGTCATAGAGCTAGTGTGTTAATTGTGATAAGTAAAAATGGTTTATTTTTTTTTTTTTAATGGCAAAGGTCTTTATTCTATTCATATAATACAATAATATAAAATAAAAATAGATATAAAAAGGGGGGAGATTTGTGTTTGGTAAAAACATAAATAAACATTATAGTTTAAAATTAATATACCCCGTAAGACCTTAAAATTCTATTGACATATAAATCTAAAAACGTAGTAAAAGAAAAACACAATAAATAATTTTCTAATAGTAAAAACTAAGATTCTTTTTAAATTTCTTATATTTTTTTATAATCATTCTAATGGCTTTGGCGTAGTGCTGAGAAGTTGACGGGAAGTATTTGACGAGTACGGACGCGTTATCCCAAGATCCTCCACCGAGAGTCGGAATCTTTAGAGCAAAAGCTGTGTACCGAGCTGCCGCTGATATTAGGATTGCTCGGAGCTTGCTGCTTTCGATGATCTCTTCTCCAGTTAGCTTCAGGGATATATAAGCTTTGCAATTACTTATGGCAGCCCTGATTGCACTTTCTTCGTTGGTCAAGTTCGATCTCAACGGAAAACCGAATAAGACGTATGCTCCCAAAAATTCCACCTCGAAGTCCACAATGTTCGATGCATTTAAAAGTACGAATTCCTTTAGGATTTTCAAAGCAGGGCAGTCGTAAAACGCGTGCTTAATATCGTTGTATAGTCGTCCACAATCTTTGCAATGGTTTTTAAAACTGATTAAGTTTGCAGATATTTGCAGTTGAGAAGTAAACTTCTTGCCATCATTTATTCCTCTCAAGGAATGTAAGATCCTCTTCTCCCACACTTTAGGGAGATCAAAAAATTTCATTGATTTTTGGGAGGCATTCAAAGCCTCGTTTGATACTTTGTCTTTTTGAGGAAATTTTACACACCAAGGAGCCAGAGGAATATGGTTTTTTGCTCCCCTCTGAAGTGGAAAATAAAATCTTCCGGATACAAAAACAGACTGCTTCGATATATCAGAATATATAAGCGAGCTTTCTTCGAAGGCAATCTCCTCTAACTTTTCAGGCTGATAAGGAAGGTTTTTGAAGAAATATTTTTTCTCCAAATTTTGGCGGATTATATCGATTGTTGAATTAGAATCAAAATGGGGTTGTTTTTTCCATATTATCCTTTGGACAGCTGCCCAATCCATTGAATGCTTGGCAATATACTTGTTGGACAGTTCGCTACCAAACATTAGTCGAGTGAATATAATAGAATCTGTCACATAACCCCGCCATTCTTTTGGTGGCTTTGAATACGCATCTCTTAGAACTTTTGTATAAATCTTTGGTAATATGTTCCGAAGCAACACCAGTCCTCCTCCTAGCTCAGATCTTTTTCTTTGTAAAGTGGGCAAATATCTATGATCAAAAAGCAATTTTTGCCATTGGCTTTCTTCTTCCAGGAGGCGCTCACCAACAGTTGGCAGGGCACTTGCAACATATATCATTTGCGATATTAGTTTGCAATTATATAAATCCACTCGTTTTTGTAAGTTGAAGCCTCTCCATGCTTGAACCCACTTGACTGCTTGCGCATTGAGCCTCAGAAAATTGGATATAGAAGGCTGTCCACATTCCCATTCTATGCCCAAAATATTGACAGATTTCGAAACTTTGCAGCCTCCCACAAAAGGCAAAATGGGAGTCCATAAACCAATAGGGAGAATAGTTGTCTTTTCCAAATTGATTTCCAGCCCCGAAATTTTCTTAAATTTCTTAAAAAAAGACAAGACAACTTCAATCCTTTTTATAATTTGTTCCTCGGAGTTAGCTTCCACCATTAGCGTCACATCATCAGCGAAGAGATCTATAATATGTTTTTCCCTACCAAGCATAACACCGAATCCTCCATATTTGCGTTTCAAGACCATACTCAATTCCTCCATCGCTGCCACAAAAAGCAAAGGGGAAACCGGACATCCCTGTCTGCAGCTTCTGCCAAGGGAAATCGGACCGCTGCGTAATCCGTCGATAGTTATTGTTGATGTGCCATTAAATAAAAGAGCCCGAATCGGATTAAAAAAATTCCTGGGCAGAAACTTTCTTACGGCTTTAAGAATAAAACTATGAGAAATAAAATCGAAAGCTTTACTAAAATCTATGGCTACTATGGCACCATATTTTCCTCTAGTTTTAGTGGAGTCAATCACTGCAGAAATATTTCGTGATATATCGGCAATGTTACGCCCTCTTAGGAATCCTTTTTGCTCAGGACCTAATACTCCATTCAGTATTGGTTCTATTTGCTTAGCCAGCACTCCCGCTAAAATTCGATATGACTCATTAAGAATTGTCAATGGTCTCCAGTGGTTTATGGACGTTCCATCTCCCTTTTTAGGAATAAGGGAGATCCGCCCTTGAGTTAGAATGGGTGGAAGAGATCCTCTTTTTTCCATACATGAACCAAATTGAACTAAGTAAGGGATGATCTCCTCAGTACAAAGGGTAAATATTTTCCCTCTAATACCATCAGGCCCACTTGCCTTATCATCTCTGTAATTCTTTTTTATATACTCATGCACACTATCATAAGTAAAGATAGAAGGAGTAATATTTTTTCGAGGTCGAGGAAAATCCTTTCTGCAGCCTCCAAGGACTTTTTGATAAGTGCAATGGAAAAGTTGAAGAATAGTTTCCGGATCAGTTATGATCTCTCCATTTTGTTTAATCTTCGTCAGTTTTTTTCCATAAGAATATTTACATTGAGAAAGATTTCTAAGTCTTTGATGAGGGTTTCTTTCAACTCTAACCTTCCTTCTCATTTCCTCCTCGGCTATTTCAGCTATTCCTTGGACGTTGAGCGTTTCAGTTGTGATTTCTTGTGCAAACAACGAACCATTTCTCATAATTTCTTCCATATCCTCACGAAGGCGTTCCATCCTTTTCCACTTTCTACTCATACATGCCAATGAAGTGTCCCTTATTGCATTTTTGAATGTTCTCGAAAGCTTTTTACAAGAGAATGCAGAGTTAAAATTTGCTAATAGTTTCTGTTTTAATTTTTCTTTAAATTCTTCATCCCCAATGAGCCAGTTTGGGATCTTGAAAGGTTTATTAGAATGTGTCTTAAATTGTAAGTCCACCATTCTGTGGTCTGAAGACGGTTCAAAGACATATGCTGTTTTTCTTATTTTTGAATATATAGACAAGGACACCAAGGAATGATCGATCCTTGATGTTTTTTTTCCACTTTTCCACGAAGAAATACCATTGACTTCATTGAATATCTTCATAACGTCAAATAAATGAGTATTAATGATTAATTCCTGAAGAAAGACTCTGTTTGGGTGGTTCTGATTCTCGAGATCGGCATTTAGGTCTCCAATTAAGATTTTTGGAAGAGGGTCATTGGCAAAGTAATTACCAATCGATTCAAAGAAAAGGGAGGGATTTCTATTTGGGCCGTATGCGTTTATTATATTGAACACAAACTCGTTAGCAGTAACATGAACTCTAATATTGTGCCAATTACTTCCAGTCGAATATTCTCGAGTACATTCAGCTCTTGCGATTGTTTTACAAACCATAGTGATTATACCCCGATTTGTATTATTTCCCGTAAAGAACACAGAGTATTTTGTAGGAATGCAGGAAGGACAAGACTTCGAGCAAGATGATGAAACTAAAGATCTAATATCTTGGAAACATATTATGTCAGGGTTGAGATATAGTATTCTCTTCATCATTGCGTGTCTCGATCTTCTATCTTTACCACCGCGTGTGTTTAAAGAAACAATTCTTTTCAATCCAAAGACCTCATGGTTAAAATACATTTAAAGTGTTAGTAGTATACTAGGAGGCACTCTTCTTTTGCTTGAGGGGAGTATTGTCTTTTTCAGGTGAGCTGTCATTATCGGGTTTATTTCTTTTTCCATTTGATTGTGACCTTGTTCTGTGCTGAATAATGTTCAATGTTTCTAGGTGGGGGTTTGAAGCCTTTTTTGTTTGTATTCTTTCAATCTCCGTCTGTTCTCCTTCCTGGTCTGAGGCTGCTTTGTCTTGAACAATCTCTATTGATTCACTATTGGTATCGCTCACTTCTTTCAACCCATTGCCTTCTTCATGGTCCGTTATATGGACTTCTTCGATTGCTATATCATCATTCGTTAGCTTTTCAGGTTCTTGTATAACCTCTTGATTGTCCTCATTATTATTAGAAGACCGAGATGGCTCTATTTCTACTTGTTCCACACTTGCTTTCTCATTGTTCTTTTTCAAATGAAAGTGCTTCTTTAAGTTTTTCCAAAAATCAATCCATTTTACATAGTGATTAGGACAATCCTTAGCAAAGTGACCCTTCTCATAGCATTTAGCGCAGGTAACTGTTTGGCCATAGTAGCTTACTCTTGTTTTGTAGCCTTTAAAACCGAGAAATCCCGGAATATCCTGAGTAGGTCTTAGACCTAGGATATAGTTTCCGTTGTTCAGACCTTTCAATTTTCCTTCCGTGAAAGCAACTTCTTTTGCGGGTTCAACTATACTTCCAAAGTGTCTAAAGATTTCTTCTATATCATTTGATGTTACATCCTCATGGGGAGAATGCACAGTTATCTTCTTTTCAAAAACGATTGGGTTTCCTTCCTCATCTTTACGTTGCGCTCTTAGGCCTCTCATGCATCCTTTTATTCCGTCCTCATAATTACTTGCTTTTCTGATTATAAAGCTCTCCTCTACATGAGAAAAAGCAGTGGATATATTCACTTCCTTCTTTAATATTAATAAATAATATTTATATTTCAAATTATTACATTATTTTCGCAAAAATGATTTATCTGAGAGTTTCTAAATTAGCTTTCTGTCTGGATAATTGTTGTGGGAAATTAATTGATGTTTTAATTAGACACCCTTATATGCATAACCTACCAAACTTAGACTCTTCATAGTGGGGTCACGAATGATCCCAAGTTTAAATAAATGGGTTCTTGGCCGTATGCTTAAATAATATTTGGATAATTTAATATTATTTACTATATTTAAGTTACTAAAATTTTTTTTCTAACTATTTATAAATGGGTACATATATCCTAAAATTAACTTTCAGTGTTTGAATGTTCCTCTGTCGAACATCCCACACGCATATACAATCACTGTCTTTCTTTTCTTATCTTCAACATGTGTATCAAACATCATTTTTTTCTACTGTGAAAGCACACAGGGATACAGCAAAGAGTATTACTGCCTTTGCAATCTTGGTTTCGGGGCATATCCCATTCTCTTCCTCTTCTGCTGGGCCCTGTTTGCTTCCTTTTTATGATGGATGTTATTTTGGTTAATCCACATCTCTCTCATCCCTTCGATGATGAAGGATGATAGGAATGGGTTCTTCCATCGGCTTCTCATATGAGGTGCAACAAGTTTTGTTGAGGACTGCCGCCGGACGTTAGTAATGCCTGCATAAAATTCTGGATGCTGAGCCTTGTAAAAGGAGTAGGCGGCATTCAAGGTGGCAACATACTATACCACAGCACATGGCCACCTCTGCGTTTGTCGTTTACAGGTGTAGGTGCCAACATTTGCCCACAATATCTACGCCTCCTTTTGTTTGGTTGTAGAAGTATATTATTTCTGTTTTTTCTTTCGGATATTTTCATCTACTGTATTGCTGTGAATCATTGTATGGAGGAGGAGAATTGTCTTTTTTTGCCCAACATAACTAACCATGCTGCCATTGAACTCAAATTTTTTGCAGAAAAGCTCCCTGTTATTTGAAGCCTTCATTAAAGGAAGATTATCTGTTTTGTTTTTGTTGCAGTGTTCCCACAATAGTCAAACTCTCCTCAGGGGAGATACACAGCAAGAGGATACTAGTAAGAGTCGTCTGTGTTAGGTTGCGACCTGTGTGTCTGAAACCACTGCACATAGTTGACAGTGTTAAGCTCCAAATATGGACTCCTTCCAGGCTGTCTCCCAGTGTGCACAATCGTACCTATTGCGTATTTTTTTGGATGACAATCCAGTAGATTTTATATCACCCTTCGCAGGCTTGCTCTTCATGTATTGCAAGAATTTGGTCCTTCTCTGAATGGCACAAGTTGTTCCTCCACTGTAATACAATCTCACTGTGGACGAATCTTTACCTGCAGTTGACCAGAAATAGGTCCCATACGTAACGCAAGGCTGCCAAGTGGTCTGTTTCCACCTGATGGCTCTGGTCCTCCTGTCATCAAAGCGCAAGAATCGACGAATGTCTTCAAACCGTCCGATCGACATAGTTACCTTGTACATAGGTTATGTAGATGAATCTCAAAGAGTTCACGGATTGATACGTCCCCATTTTTATCACTTCCGGCAAAAATGCCAATCCAATGAAGCCCATAAGCCCATCTTTGGTTATATTTTTCTACTCCTTCCCTCTATCCTACTCTTCGTCCTTCATATTGGTGCATGTCAACACATCTTCGATTATATTTCAGCAGGCTTGTTGATCGGAGTTTTTTCTGATCGGCGATGAATAGCGATATTTGATCGCTGATCGCAGTATCGCAAAAGGTCCTGATCTTTATATCTTTTGATCGTAAGAAAATCACTAAAAATAGCGATCCGATCAATTTGTATAAAATAACTAAAAAAGAAAAAAATATTTTTTGATTTGGAGATTCTTTAAAAAAAACGTCATCACTTTTTTGGAGATTCTTTTCTAAAAAAAACGTCATCACTTTTTTTGGAGATCTTATCGTTCTCGTTTTAAAATATCGTTTATCGCTTACCGCAAGTTGGTTTAGAAATTTTTTATCGTTTATCGCAAGTTGAAAAAAAGTTGTCGTTTTATCGTTATCGCAAGTTGAAATAAGTTTCGCAGAAATCACTGAGATTAGTATTACATAGCTAATTTTTTTGTTGATCGCAATTAAATGATCGCTGATCGGAAAAATCCCTGATCGTTAATTGCTATATCGCAAAGAATTTCTGATCGCTATTTTGATCGGATCGCTCACAAAGCCTGATTATCAGTGATAAACAGCATTTCTGCATCTTCTGGTGAGACGGCCATAAGCCCGATTGCTGGGCCCTGGTCAGGTTCTCACAATATTGTGGCTTGATGTTCTGCCCTGGCTGGGAGGTTACTCTACTCTGACAGTAAGAGTTCTTACGACTCGTTCTGTTGAACACGATTGGCCTAAGAGTTTCCTCTTCTTTTGATGCTTCATCTGAAGACTCTTCTCTGTCCGACTGATATGTTCGTGGGGGATGAGGAGTGATTTCTAGGTGGTCTAGAAACTCCAGGGGATAATAAATAGTCTGTGTCATATTCATCTGATATGTCCGATCCCAAAGATAATGGATAACAAGATGCGCAGAACGCAATGTTTAGATTCCTCTGATTAGAAAGAAAAACTGAAACGTCACACATGACGTCACATTATCGATTTGTTATGATTTATGGCAAAAAATATCTATATTCTCTTTCTTTTCTCTCATTATCTTTCTGTCAGTTTGATAGAAAGACCTACTACTTTCATGGACAGTGAAAAATATAAATAATCAAACCTTTTCAGATATTAATAAATTGGCTGAGTTTCGGCCTGAAAATTGAAAATCTAACGCCAATAACATATTTTATTGAACAATTTCATTTTTTTTTGCTGAAATCATGTGATTGTAGTGACACAGAGTCATAAAATCTATTTTTTATATGAAAATATATACGAGGTTGTATGGATTCATCGATATTAGTCCACCATATTATTATTTATTATCTATTATTGTTATTTATTTAGATGGTGCAGGTTATTAGATAAAAGGCAAATCGTAAAAGTGATGACGTCACATTTTTTTGATTTTTATTATTGGAAATATCCCTCTTTGTTTACATGAGTTCTGCCCCCCCCCCCCCCCTGTCCGATCCTGAGTCAATACCCATGATAGTATCGTCATCCTCCATAATATTTCTACAGCGACGTCCAAGGAATCCTCGTAGCCATTAGAATACGATGCAGGCTCTCAAGTTTTGAAGTGAGTTCAGAGTGAGATTTAACCAGCTTTGAAATATTTAAAAAAGTAGTGATGACGTTTTTTTAGAAAAGAATTTCAACGAACAAACCGTGATAATTTAATTGCGTGAGAAATACAATGTGTGGCGTGTAAGCGGGTGGAAATGCGTGTGTCACACGCCAAATGCGTGAGACTTGAGAGCCCTGCAGATGATATAATAAATAATATTTTCTTATTCAGACAAAAAAACAAAACGAACCAGCATGTGACTTGAATAAGTCCTTGCATACTTTACAACATACACACAACACCGCACGCCCAAAAGTTGCTGGGTGAAAATCTGAGTTAATCTTCTATAAAATACGTGGGGTCTCTTTTGTACCTATGTAAGAGTGTGGTACCCATACAAAATGGCAATTACTAAAAAATATAACGACTAGATACAATTCCATATGGCTTATGTCAAAGAGACCCTATTTAAGGAATATATTGAAGATTAATTGATAAAAGTTAAAATGATAAAGATAGAGCCAAAAACAATTGTTGGGATCAAAAGTTTAAGTTATGATTCTATTCTGATATTTTACTTTGTTTTAAAGCTACACTGGATTTTATTTTTACTATTTTACTCTGAAGCGAAACAAGTCATCTTCTACAGGCGAGTGAGTTAATTGATACCAAAAAGCTATGAAATATGCTACATTACACACTCCATTTTTCCTTTATTTTTACAGAAAACTATACTAAACTTTATTTAGTAAAAAACATCAAAAATACGTCTGGTAGTAAATTAGATTTCCTTTAAATTAATAGTTATTATTGAAGTCTGTAACGCACACCATTTTCAAGAAATTTGCGGGAAACTAAATTTTTTCTAAATTTTCAAAACTTTGACCTCGTTGCGCAACTTCGTAATGTTGACCGGTTTTTTTTCAAACTTTGTATGTCGTCTTCTTTTATCACCATATACAGAAAATCCACAATGCTGCTAACATTTCAAACATTTGAAAAATAAGAACAGCCCTAATATATATATATATATATATATATATGTATACATATATATATATATAAATATATATATATGAGTTTAACAATATATATTTTGCATAAATGGATTGATGAAATTACATTTGCGTATGAATATGAATACATTATGTAATATTAGTCAGGATATAAATAACTTGGTATAGAAACTCTCTCCTTTTTCGTCAAAGTTTAGCTACTTTCGAAATAAAAGAAATAAGGAATAGGAGGAAGTTCCTAATAAGAAATGGATTAATGGAAGTACATTCGCGTGCAGATATGAATACATATGATAACATTCGTATATTAGTCAGGGTATAATAGCCTGGAATGCGAACTCCCTCGTTTTTTGTAAAAGTTAACTACTTTTGTAAAAAGAAAAGGAAAAGAGGAGTTCTTTCTATTAGGAATTCCCAAAGTAGTCAAACTTTGACAAAAAGAGGAGGGACTTTTTATTCCAGATTATAGTATTCATCGATCCTGGTATACTATTTACAATGAGTTTAATAAATACTAACCTTCCCCTATGTGGACTCGAACCTCTACCGACAATATTCGAGCAAGATTCCTTTATTTAATTTATATCATATCTCAAGCAAAGAAAAAAATAAGATTACAATAATAAGAAAGAACAAAATTTTCCTGTGTTTACATTCAAATTAATTGCTTTTAAATCTCACTCCTTTAATGTATTTATTAATTTGAATATATTCAAATACTACGGCCAACTCATCATCGAGAGCTGGGATTTATTACATGTATCTTAACTTTAAGTTACATTAACATTCATATTGATATCAGCTCCATGAATGTATCACAACATTCTTTTATGTAGTACTTGAAGTCTGAATGCATATTCTTATTTTGATTTACGATCAAAGAAAAATAAAATACATTTTATGTATGCACGGATAAATAAAACTTGGAACACGGCTGTAACCCTTTATTTATGGGAACATAAATCATTCATATATATCACACTATGACAGATTGAAAAAAGGTAATTTTCATATAAAATTTGTTATGAGGGAGCTCTCAATTTATTATATTTATTAAAATATACCTCTTACCTTATAAAACACATTTTTTCGCTTCTCGATTATATCAAAAGTGCTTTGTTTTCTTCTTGAAAAACCCTATGTTTTATTAGTTTAAGCCTACAGTATGATCCCATCAGATTTTAACATATATGTATAGTGTTTATTTTGGTCCCTTTGTCCCTTTTTAATTTTTTATTTATTCAATACATGCTTTAAAAGTGCAAGTTATTTATTATATTTTCGCCAACCGTGATAATTTTTTAAATCATCAGTCCAATATTATTATTATTATTAAAAACACCTGTGAAATTATACTTTTTTTGACCATTCATTGATGTTCTTAAGAATACTTAAAAGCTTGGCAACACAGAATAGGAGCAGCATAACAGAGAACACCAGAGCCCTATAAGGAGAGTTACGACAATAGATTGGAGCGCCACTGGTGAAATATCATGTTGGGCTCAAAACAACGCATGGAATGAAAGAATTATTATTGTTCCTATGTTATTCTTAGGATAAATAAATCAGAATCTATGACAAAAACTGTGTCTATAAAACCTTTCATTCATTGGGGGTATTGTTTCAGTAAATGAATAGTCTCCCTTATGCATATAACTCCATATTTTATACATGTTTACTAAATAAATAAAAATATATGTAAATCATGTGTTTAAAAAAAATATCCTTAAAAAACAATTGTCCAAAAATATCCCAAGTATTGATGAACTTGATTTTTCATTGAACCCCAATTATATATCCCAATTAGTGAAATAATTAATTATAAATGACAAAATAATTCCCAAAAAAAATATTTTTTTATAATATTTCAAAAGACTGTATATTTACAACTCCCTCGATAAATTATAATATTTTGAGCCTGACTTGAGAGTCAGCTGCTACACAGACAGGTCTCACGACGTAACTCTCCTTATAGGGCTGGGAACACCAAATAGTAAATGGTGATCAGGGTTTGTCATAGCGGACCAAATATATTGAGCTTATTCTGAGTGAGTTGGTTCGCTGTCGAGGAATGAGGACTAAAATAATAGATCCTCTTTTATACCTATATTAAGTATATTGAGATCAACACACAATCAAATAAATTCACCAAACCTTTCATATATGATTATTTGTATTGATTACTTTGCCGACATTGATCCTGTCGATGTTCAAAACAAACAAACTCTCTTATTGTAAGGAATAAGCTTTCCATCTCTTCATATCTCTATGATTTTTCTCCTACATCCAACTATTTATTCTCTTCATAGCAGATTTGTTGATAACCATATGTTAATAAATATTAACTAATCAAATCGACAATAAGACGTTTTATGAATAGAAATCATTTTTAATAAGTCATTTTATATTATGGTTTTATCTTTAGACATTAATTTTGAATTATAGTGTTCATTTATGTTTTGTTACCTCCGCCGAAGGAGGTATTGTTTTCACTGGCGTTTGTTGGTTTGTTAGTTTGTTGGTTTGTTTTGTTTGTTAGTTGTTGGTTTGTTGGTTTGTCAGCAGGATAACTCAAAAAGTACTGAACGGATTTGGATGAAATTTTGTGGAGTTGTTGGAAGTGCCAAAAGGAAGAAGTGATTAAATTTTGGCATCTCTGAGTGCAGAATTAAGGCACCAATGAGCTAATACTACTAATTTTTCAAGTTAGCCTACTCTGCCATAGATGTTGCTGTGCTGTGAAGTTGGGTGCCGGAGCGTCTTCCTATCGGAATTTCCGTCTAGGGGAACCCTCCCCCGTCTCTCTACGCCTCCCCATTCGTGAAAAATCCGCCTCGGAAGGCTCATGACGGCGGAGGTTTGCACTCTCTGATGTATATATACCTCTATTTTTAATGTAACTGATTGTGATTGTGTTTTTTTATTTCCTACTTTCTAGTGTATTGCTATTGTTTACACCGTATGGATTTTAGTCAATAAATAAACATCTTACCAAAAAAATATAGAAACAACATAATTTAACTAAGAGTAAGACTAAGTCTCGTATTTAAAACTTGAAGATATTTTATTTAGCCAAATAATCTATGAATATGTAGACATCATTGAAAAAACAACAACACAGGAAACTGATCGTTGGGGAAATGGGGGTGTTAGACTTTCTAGATTTATGTTTCAAAGACCTCCGTTCATTCCCAATATATATCACATAAGTCTTTATATTTGCATGGACTTATTACTTGATTTGATACTAATAATACTTATTGTTTCGGTAATCCTTCATATTAGTTTTGGTTCAAATAATCCACGTTTGTTTTAATTTTTTTAGTTATATCAAGTTCTAACTCATTCCCTTTAATTTTATTTCTTTATCACGGTTTCATTTGCCGCCATTAGTGGAGTACTCTAATTGATATGGCCGAGGAAAATACAGCCTAGGAAAAATGTCCCAATAATAAATTGATTAGAAGAAATGACCCAAGATAAAAAGGAAAATGATGACGCATAAATGAATGGCACAAATGACTGTGTGTCCTTCTAGTAACAACAAAAGGAAATCGTTTATCTATAATTGCAAATTAAATTATTTTGTGCTATTCTTTATTTCTAAATTTGTATGAGAAATAGTATTTGTAAGATACTTAGTTGATTGCCACTCAATTACTTGCCTATCCATGCAATTGGGCCATTTGGTAATCCTCACCGACATCTTCCCCAAACAAAAATATAGAAAGAGAAAGAAAATGATGACGTCATACGAAAAAACAAATAAAAGAGCTATTTTATTGCTGGGAAGAAGAAAGTAAGGAGGTGTATTTAGTGAAATATAGAGGGGGAAGATATGTAGGCACTGAGCCAATGAATGATGGGAAGAAGAGAGTAAGGAGGTGTATTTAGTACATAAACCGGGGAGAATGGTGGGGAAGAAGACAGTAAGGAGGTTTATTTAGTACATAAGACCGGGGGAAGAAGTTTGTATGTAGCATATACATGCTGGGAAGAAGAGAGTAATGATGTATATTTAATACATACACCGGGGGAAGAAGTTCTATGCAGCTTATGAATGTTGGGAAGAAGACAGTAAGGAGGAATTATTTATTACATAAAACCGGGGAAGAAGATCCTCTCTCGGTTTTATATAATAAACACATCTCCTTACTGTCTTCTCCCAGCATTCATAGCTCTTGCCTATAAACCATCATCCTTCCCCGATTCTATGTAATAAATATCTCCCTTTATTGTCTTCCTCCCCAGCAATAAAATAGCTCTTTTATTGTTTTCTTTGTAGGACGTCATCATTTTCTTTCTCTTTCTATATTTTTGTTTGAGGAAGACGTGGTAAGGATTACGGGCCATTTCCCTATGAGTCACATTTTCCTTTCCTTTCTTGAGTTATTTCTTCCTGGTCCATTTTTTTATTGGGCCATTTCTTCTTAGCTCGTATTTTCCTGGTTCATCTTCTGATCAACACTTTAAGTACTTTATTGATCTGAGCATCTCATTGGCTGATATTTGTTTTATGTATGTTATGTGGAGAGTCTGTTCTTTTATATTATTATTAGTAGTGTAGTCCAGGGGGGGGGCAGAACTCATGTAAACAAAGAAGGATATTCCAATAAAAAAATGTGACGTCATCACAGCTACGATTTGCCTATGTATCCAATACCTCTAGGACAACTAAGCTAAGAACGTAAAGGCTCTCAAGGAATAACGTCCGGAGGCTTCCTCCCGCCACGAGCCACCGGGGACACACAGCATCAGGGAGGAAGTGGAAGTCTGAACACCGCACGGGACTCTGAGGCCTTTGGCTGGTAGCCCGCACGCATCTAGGACCTCCGGAGCAACGTGGCCGTCCTCTGCAGCTCCGCCTCGCCGAGAGCTCCTGGGCTTCAACCAAGTGGTCCACCAGGACCACCTTTGTCCCGAAATTGAAATTAATCACTGTTTTTAAATGTACTTTTGATTTTATTTAATAACAAATAGCTACTGTGACGTCATCTGTGACGTTTCAGTTTTTCTTTTCTAATCAGAGGAATCTAAACATTGCGTTCTGCGCATCTTGTATTATCTATTATCTTTGGTTGTAGTCATAGAGATATACGTATAGAGATCTTATTCCCTCCAATTAGCTGAGAAACATCGTTCAGCTGTATTCTGAACACAATGACGTATTTCTCTCCCTCCAATAGCAGAGAAACATCGTTCAGCTGTATTCTGAACACAATGACGTATTTCTCTTCCCTTCTATAACAGAGAAAAATCGTTCCGCTGTATTCTGGACACAATGACCTATTTCCCTGACAAATCCAATAAAGAAGATCTTTCTCTCTCTTAACGTTGTCTTTGTATCTATTGATGTCATTATTAAATAGGGGTTGCCGCTCCATCAAGGATGATGGCATCCTCACATTTCTTCGGGGGTTAATACTTCATTTCTAATCCACATCGCTGCACACTCATACAATGTAAGACTTTTCTTGTGGTTATCATAAGTACCATAACCTTTATTTCAATAGAAAAAAATATGTATATATTTCCGCATCCGTAAAACTTGCTCAACATATATCCAATGCCAAAAAAAAACCCTCAGGGAATACTATAGTGATAGATAGTTCATGCCAAATGGGAAGTATTATATACCTTCTCAAGTACTTTAAGAATAAATATATGTTATCGACCTTATTTCTATATGTATATATATTTCTTTGCCTCAAAAACTACTTTTATTCCTATCCATTTGCTTAATAGCATGATTATTTTTGTGAGGGGAGAGTTCAGTTCGTCTTTAATAAATGAGTTTGATTTCATGTTTGTTTTATATAGGTCATATGTATATTGTTTTGTATACATGGACATTCTCATGGGCTTATGGATTATATGACCCTTTTACAACTTAATATTATTTATTCAGGAACCTTTGCTTACATTTATAATAATAATACTTACAAATAATAAGGGTTCGACTTTCTTCTTCATTTAAAGCATTATCGAATCCTTTAAATTTTTTGTCAATGAATGATTGTAGTCGTAATGAAATAAATTTAGTTTATGTTTGTATGCTCTTGAGGGTCGGGAATCCTGCGACTTGAGTGCAACCCTATGATCAACGAGGGAATCGAATAAACGATTCTCTATAATGCATACCTCTATTACGAGTTGTTTTTTCATTCACCTCGACAGAAGTCTAAACAAGAAAGGCTATACTGATAAAAGTTGTTGGAATCTTCATCATCTCCGAGGGGTAAGAGTTTCTATATTAAATAATTGAAGATTTGAAATTATTTTTATTATTTTTTACCTTTATGGTTCGATAGGATAAATATTATATATGCATTAAAAATAGTCTATCGAACCTAGGATCTTATCAATGAGGTATACCAAAAATGACCATCCCCTCTCAGGATTCGAACCTGCGCCCCCAACATTGAGAGTTGAACATACCTTAACGCACAAAGCTATCACAATCCCTTCAATTATTCATTATTCTAATTCTTGATTTAGGTACTCTGTGTTAATAAGATATGATTTCAATGAACAAATCACACATAGCCTTGAGCTAACCAATATAGCTTTGAATCCCAAAAAGCTGACTCAGAATGTTGATCAGATTGTTTAATTTTGAGGATTTCTTGAACGAACTGTTTTGAATGTTTTTGAATAATTCAATAGATGACTAAAAGGGAGTGCGATAGCGTGCTAAGGCGTGTTTCAACTTCAATGTTGAGGGCGCAGTTTCGAATCCCGTGAGGGGATGGTTATTTTTGGTCTACCGCATTGATAAGATCCTAGGTTCCAGTGACTAATTTTAATGCTATAATGCTTATTTATATCCTGTCGGATGCAATTCTATCGAACCAATTAGGCACCAAAAAATGTACAAATAAGAATTATTTTCAAGTCGTGTGCATGATGGACAAAGTTTTATTAGAAATTATTTTGTAAGCAATTTTGATGTGAAGTCCAAGTCATATGAAACACCTCCTTCAGAACTTTTTATTGTCAAAAGTCCTTCCATTGTTTTTTCATTGAATGATAAAGATGTATAACAAAAAATATTGCTCTCATTTTGTGTGTCAAGGCGTTATCTATGTGGTCAACATTTCATATTTATATCTATCCTTTTATCAAATTCAATTAATTTTGAAGTCATGTAGATGTTTAAGCATCTCATTACCAAAATACTTTCATCGTACTGTCAACTTATTAATAAAAAACATGATTGATGAGGGTGTTCTTTAGATATACATATATTATTAGTTATGTTGCCATAATTTACACTAATATCTATTAGACTTTATATTACTTGTGTATGCTGAAACTCTTGGTTCCTCTGCATATATGTATATATATATAATAGTTTTAAGATCCTATCTTCTAAGGTATATATATATATGTTTTATATCTATATATATATACATATATATAATATTCATATATCAAGAAACGAGCGGGTACCCGGCCCGAGTCCCGGCTGTTTTTTGAACGTCCCAAGTTTAATATTTTCGTTGGTTCGTCATTCTGAAAGTGACAACGTTTTTTTTAGAAAATAATTTTAGTATTTGAAAAAATGCATTATGTTAAAAATTATTTTCTTAAAAAGTCATCACTTTATTTTGTAGACACTAATTTTTAAGTAAAAAACAATTCTAAAAAATGTCGTCACTTTCAGAATGACGAACGAACAAAATATTAAACTCCCGGCCTGGTTAAGTCCCAGCCGGCCCGGGTCCCGGCCGTTTCCTGATATATATATATATACGATGATTTTAAGGTTCTATTTCTAAGGTTCATTTATTCAAAGTGTTTTAAAATGCTGACTACTTGACATCATGTGAAATGCTTCTATAAAGGGGTGTTCGCATTCCTTGCAAAGGCCTGGATAATTATATAGATCTGATGAGATCTGAACTTGGGATGCAAACTTCCTTTTCATTATAATGATACCTTTTCTATCTTTTAGAAGATTAAAGATTAAAAACCTCTGACAAGTTTTGTCTTCCAGGTTTTATATGACTGTCTATATATTTTTTAATGACATGGAAAAAATTATTTTCCCCCTTTGACGACCTCAATAACGTTAGCATCTCACTTCCATCCTAAATCGCTTCATCCTTGTGGTCACTTCCTCATTTACTAAAGATTCTAATATTTTAAACCCTTGAAACACAATTAAATATTTATAAAAAACATCACTTTTTCCATCTCGTCTAGTTTAAGCTATTTTTCATGAACAGTAGTACACTTTGAGCAGCTGTAAGTTACTTTCAAAAGATAAGAATTTCATCCAATACAAGTATACATCAGAAAAATTGATTATGATCTTTTAAAATTCTTTCGGTTAGAAAAAGTGGAATAAAATAATAAGTTACAGCCTTCACCTATTAATTATCCTCTAGTGATATATTTAAAAGATAATGATCGGTATAAGACAAGAAGTACACACACACACACACAAAACACACTTGGACTAAGCCTTCACAATCCCTGCCCAGTTTAAATAAGGTAACTGCATAATTTGACCTCCCAGTGCAAACATATTTACATGCATAAAGATTTCCATGAAATATTATATACAATTATTATTCCAGGTAGGTGCAAAACCTGAGTAAGATGAAGTAAAGCATTATTTAAATTTCAAACATACACATAGGTTTAATATATTGAGCAGAGTTTTATCCTAAGCTCTTGACCCTAAAGAGAGCTTTTCATTATAATACAGGGGGCTCAAATAGGAGATATTTACTGAACATTTTAACAAAACAATTGACGACAACAGCAAATTTTCCATATACATCCCAGTTTGGGCGATTTTTTTTATTTCAAATTATTTCAATTGTTCAATGAATTAATTAATAGACAGTTCAAGTCATGTATAAAAACAAAAAATAACCACAAATATTTAGGATATAATATAAGAAATTACGTCCAATGACGTATTTACGCTTCGATCGTTAAAATAGATCCAGGGAGTCACTAAGGCAGCTTAAAAGAGCCGTGAGTTGCCGACCCTTGATGATGCTGGTGAACTTGATGACGTAGTGTGTCAATGTTTT